>BJBW01005358.1:73248-99441 GCA_004320125.1 Scolopax mira | reverse complement strand
GCCCTGGCAGAGGTTGCCCAGAAAGGTGGTGGAGTCTCCTGCTCTGGAGATGTCCAAAACCCACCTGGATACATTCCTGTGGGACCTGCTCTGGGTGGTCCTGCTCTGGCAGGGGGTTGGACTGGAAGATCTCGAGAGGTTCCTTCCAACTCCATATCATTCTGTGATTCTGTGATTTTCTGACTAGTTCAACTCCAAAAAGGTAGAAAAATAATTTGTTACATAAACCTCTATTTAGCAAGTCCTAGATCTCTACAAGTGGTATTTTTTATTTATATTTTTACAAAATATAATTAAACAAGCACATAGAATAACAGAATGGCTTGGGTTGGAAGGAACCTTAAAAAAACCCCAACTATTTTTTGGAGAGTATTTTATTGGGATCTCTCAGTTGATTAAATCATGTCTTTTTATCTTCTCCTTAAGTTCACCATAATTAAGATGTTTTTTAATCTTTCTTGCTGATATCCTAAGTGAACAAATGGAGCACCTGGTGAAACATCATGTCATGTGTCTTTTGCACAATAACCATTAGAGAAACACTAGATAAATGTTGGATAGGCAAGTATCCCATCTACTACTCTGAAAAGCAGCCTCAGGAATTAATTTCCTGAGAAACTGGATGATCATATAACTCCATTATATGATGCCATTGACATGTAAATTTTTCGTATGTTTTATCACAGAATCGCAGAGTGGTTAGAGTTGGAAGAGACCTTCCAAGGGATGGAAAGACCATCCAGTTCCAACCCCCCTGCTCTGGGCAGGGACACCTCCCACCAGACCAGGTGACTGCAAGCCCCATCCAGCCTGGCCTTGAGTCCCTCCAGGGATGGGGCAGCCACAGCTTCTCTGGGCAACCTGGGCCAGGTTCTCACCACCCTCACAGCAAAGAAGTTCTTTCAGGTATCTAATCTAAATCTCCCTTCATTTACAGTTTCTACAAAATATACTCTCTTCCCTCTTTTTTGATAAAAAATTATTATTAATTAAGTAATAGCAAACCACAGCCCTATTTATAAAACAATGCATTAGGAACCTCTAAATCTCTTGATCTTTTTTTTTTGCATTGGAGATTTCTCTTTATTATTAATAATTTAACCATGATATCTCTTCTTTCTGTTTGTTCAAGATGTTACACTGAGGTAGCTCTTCACGAAATAAGCACCTCTTCCGAGTACAAACAGCTCTGCAAAATCAGGCTGCTGTTCCCTCACACCAAGCTCTCACTTTCTGTAAGTGTTAATTTTGCCTTAGAGACTAGATATTAGAACATCATTAGTCCATTTTAAAAACAATATATGCCATGGAATATTCTAAAGGGCTTTATTCAGTTCCAGGCCATCAGTCCCACTGTTATTTCACCTTTCCTGGGAATCTTAGCTTGAGAGCATCAAAACAGTTTTCACCATCACAGCTTAAGTCTTATTTTCTTCATTCTTAACTCTTAGAATTACAGTGGTTAATATGAATAGGAACTAAAAGGACACTCTCCCCCCAAATAAGTACTAAGTAGTTTTGCATTCTCTGATTTTATTCAATATCCTGACTTTGTTTTTTAATCCATTTTGTTTTTCCAACATTCCAATATCACAAATCGGTATCACTTTAACTATATTCAAAGATACAACTGAGGGGCAGTAATTTAATCTCAATGGGACTTTCTCCTTGAAAAATTCAGCACTACTATGGCTTGAACCTGGCTATTACTTTTCATTGACACTACAGAAAGCTACTTCATTTCTAACAGTTTTCTGAGAATATATTGGTCTTCCTGTGTAGTTTTAATGAATATTCAAGGTTTTGGACCCTGTTCCTTTTAGACTTCATTCTCAATTGCATCACACAGCAAGGTTTTTACAGGAAAACAAACAAAACACAACAGCTCTGAATAACGCAGTTTATACAAATTGCAACTTTAAGGTTTTCCAAGACTAAGTATCCAGAGCTGTACTGGGCAGTCTCTGAATTAACTGAGACAACAATAAATAGCAGCCAAAAAAAAAACAACCAACAAAAGAGACAAAGGTTTTGATAGCTTTGAGAATTCCTAAAGAGATTCAAGACCGCTTTGGAGTTTGCCTCCAAACTGAAGACTATTTTCAGTATAACTGTATGTGTATTGCTTGTAGCCTTATTTTTCAATTCTTTGCATTTAAAGTAAGGGGGGAAATAATTTATTTTTCATATGCAGAGAAATAAAAGCCATGAAAAAAAAAAATGTTCTTTACCAATATGAATTTATTTTGCAAAGAACAAATGGGGTAGTTCAGTTGAGTAACAGGAGACTGGGAGAGATATGTGCTACGTGGTCTGGTACCAGTGGGTTATCCCTTACCAAAACTGTAATGCAAGAGGCAAAATATTTATGTCTCTTTCGGGTTTGGATTTTCTCACATCAGTCTTTTTGAAAAACTATTACCTTTGGGCTGGCAGTTAGCAATATTCTTTGTTTTGACAGCCTAAACTTATTTAAAGCAAATCTACACTCATTTTAAATCGTGCCAGCATTGTTTCTTAGGTCTCATTTACCTCCCTTTCTGGTTTAGTCCCCCTTGGTCTTTACTAGGAAAAAAAAAAAGATTCCTGCCACAAAAAAGGTTTACTTTCCTCTATTTAGTGTCATGACTTAACTCCAGGAATTAGTCAAATATAGTTAGGTTTTATTGTTCATGATAGGCACAACTGTACAATATCCTATAATCTCAGCAATGTCCCATAAAAGGCTTCCTCGTATTCGATGATTCACACTGAGCCAGATCTTTCTGTCACAACTGACTTAAAGCTTTAGCAAAAAATAGTGTTTGCTGTGGCCCTAGTGCAGGACAATTTCTGTCTCTCTAGTTTGTAAAATCACTTGATTATTTCTGTATATTAAATCATTCTTTAGCTGAATAAATGGATTATTTTTTTAACTCTGTGTCACCGCCACATCATTAGCACATTGACTACTATTTTTAATGACTAATTAAGTTAATGACTTTAATGACTAATATAGTTACACTAAAAAAAACAATTTTTAGGAGGCAAAATCATAATTTTTCTCCAGATTTATGCTTCCATTTAACAAATTCCAGTCTTTGCCCTCTTTACATTTGTTATGTTCAAAATAAGGTGAAGCAAATAATAGCTATTCCACCTGAGGGATTATATACTATGCCTACCTCTTTTAAAAATATGTTTACAAAACACCCAAATGAATGACAAAAATTTCTGATTTAGTGACCTTTGGAGAACACATCTGTTGATTCTCAGACCTTGGCCTTACCATTATTATAAGAATTTTTTCACTATCTTCTATGTAGTGAAGTTATTATCTTCTATAGGAACACAATTCCCACTCATATTTAGCTTTCTAATAACTTTCTAATAACTCCATAGACCTCCTGTCCTCTCTCCTTTTCCTTTTAAAGCTCTTACAAGACACGCAGACCTCAATCCTAAAGGAACTGTACCTAAGTTATATTATAAAGATATTTCTAAGAATATACAATTAATCATACAACTTTATAATTTCTCATTTTCCCCTTATTTAGTCTACTCCTGCAGTGAAAAGAAATATCATCAAAACAAAAAATTATTAAAATTGCAAATCATCAGCAGGTTATATATCACTGATATGTTCCTTTCACCTGATGTTTGATAAATTAAGGAGTGATGACTGCAGAAAGAAGCTTATTCTGAGAAATAACACACAGGAGAATGACTTGGAACTACATTACCAGCTTTGGAAGACAGAAATATACTCTGTGATATACTCCTGCCTGTCAGAAGCAAACCTATATCTCATTCAAATCTGGAAAACGAGGTGAACAGCTTTTCCTTTTGCAACTTTACAACTTACAACCACAGTCCTGAGAGTGGTCTCAGAATGGTCCGGTTTCTTCCCTTCAGGGAGCAGCAAATCTACAACAGAGTTGCATTCAGATGAGTTTCCAGGCTGCTTGCCATCCAAAGCCCGTTTTGGGACTCTCAAGGGTTAACGGTATTTCCTCCCTGACCTTTAAACTGCTTATTCTCTTCAGATAAGAGGTGGTGATGGTAAATTTTGTGTGAGAGAGGAACACCCTCCCCAGCAGTCATAGCTCAGTGCCTTGGACCATTTGGGGAGCGAGGACAACTCTAGAGACACCAATACAGTTACAGCCTCATCTTTTTCCTTCTGTTCTACAACTTTGCATTTTCCAGTTACTGACGGATCATTCCAAAGCGAGATATTTCTCGTATCTCTGCACTCTGTTTAATGAGTGATGAAAGCTGATAATAGAAATAATGGTTATGTATACTGCTCCAAAACTGACAGAAGAAACACCTACCAGCATTATAATCTATACTCTTTTTCAGAAAATAAAAAGATATATAAGAGCTTAAAAGGTTGTTCGACTGTGCACAACTATCATCTTCCTTTAGCTTAATAATCATTGTGTATCCCTATAATTAAAGATAATTATAGACCGTAAAATTTGTACAGTGATTAACCAAACCCGAGATGATACTCTGTGTTGCCAAGACAGAGGCATCCATCACTGAAGCTTTTCCCTCTCCTGTTTAGAATTTTCCCCCAATCTATTTCTGCTCCCTTCAGCATTACAATTCTTCTGTAACTCCAAAATACTAAAAAAATCCAAGATTTTGAAAGTGCAATGTTAAATCTGAGCTGATCCATCATTTTATCCTTAATATTACAGTGAAATGAGAATGTTTTACAATTATACTCCAACCAAAGCAGCACATCCTAATTCCCAGGATGTGTTTGATTTATGTACTGAAATAATAAACGCCATAATGCTTAGAGATTTGTTCTTAACTAATGCCATTGTAGATACCCTCATTGTTAACTTTACATGTCTAATCCCTTTTGAAATAGCCGATTTCTGTAATTTCTGTAATTATATAGATTATTCAGGTTAGCTATGCACAAAATACAATGGCATTTCCTTCTTAATGCTATTTTTCCATTCAGTTTAACATCCATTACTAAGATTGCACATTTACTACTTCTGATACATGAGCTTTTGAAGAGGGATATTTCAGATACCTTCCTCTAAGGAAAAAAGCAGACATTGTATCAAGGCTTTCCATACAATGACAAGGACACTTCCAAATCAGCTTACTATTCAACAAGGAACAACTCGGAACTCTTAATACCTTTGGAAAGGAATTAAATAAAATATAATTTACATCTGCAGAGATAAAATATATAGCCCTAGAGACCAAAAGAAATGCAAGGGAGAGATTTCAAAAGCAACGAGATGCAAGCATACTTAAATTGTATCACCACTCCAATTCCCATCTATGGTTGCTGAATGAAACTTAAGCAAATTTGTAGCTCAATATTTTTTTTTAGATCACTTCAAAATGTGAATTTTGTGTACCTCCAGTTGAAAAATAAAAATCAAGGATGAGGAAGTGAGGCCAGAAGATTGACAGTTATCGTATCTTCTGTTTGGGTTGACGGTTAAAACCCACAACTTGCGGTCAGTATTGGTGTAATCAAACAATAACCAATACTTCCACCATAAATAATTAATAACAATACTTCCATACAACCACAAATGTGCAGCTGCCCTCACAGGTTCTAATTTGGAAACATATTTGTTTTGTTTTGTCAGTGAACATTAGCCATCTCTCATTTTCTCTAGAGCTGTTTGGCCTAAATTCAAAGGATTTTTTTGAATGCACTGTCACCATGGAAGTGTTTTATTTATAATTTAATTTCCAGCCCCTTTGTGGAGAACACTACTGGACATTTCATTTCATTTCATTTCATTTCATTTCATTTCATTTCATTTCATTTCATTCTGCTTTCTCTGGAAAAGTACACACTGCCTGTTTTTTCTCTCTCTGACTGGAAAAGAAAAAGGACACTATTTAGTGATTTATCTGTTTTCTTTAAAGGTTTGTCGAGCATCGTTCAGCTGATGGATCAGTCAGGAGCTTCTGTTCCTGGTATTTGTGTTTTCGTACTCAGGTACGCAAAGCTGGCTCCAGCACTTACAGCTCCAGCTGGTCTTACAGCACTGCCCTCTCCTTGAAACAGAAACAGCAGAAAGAATTCTGGTCTCAGTTCAGGAATTCTTCATTAACATCCCATGATTACTTTGTTAAAAAGGACTTGTTACTCCTTGACTTCTAATTTTCACAGCACTAATTATTTGGAGGGGTCAGCAATGCCAGGGAAAGAAATGAGCAAGCTGCATTTGCAAGAATGAATACTTTTGGTGCCATGTTTGCTCTTTCTGAGGACTGCAAAAAAAATCAGTGGATTAAGTTACTCGAGACATTTTTAACAGAATAACTCTTTCTCTTTTTTTGAAGGAAGGAAGAGCAAACACTTTTACACTGAAACGGAACGAGTTTGTCATTTTCGTTCCTTTTTCAAGATGAAGAATGCAAAGGGTCATCTGTTTCACATTGAACTTCTCCAAAAATCAACCCAAATGTGTCTGCAGTCCAAGAAACAGAAGCGGTCATCCAAGAAACCGACAGTCTCCTTTGGGAATGAAAAATGATTGTCAGCATGAGAGACAGTAAGTGAAGAGATAAATCCCTTGCTGTTCTTAGTTTGCCTGTCATCATTGATTTCTAAGGTCTGACTAGTTTGGGGAGATGTCAAGGAAACAGCTGTCAGACTGAAGGCAACAGAACTGGGAAAACAATCTACATTCCTATTTGAATCATGATTGATCATAACCTGCCCCCTGCAATCGGATAAGAATTACAAGGAGGCAGTCGTGTGCTCTCAGATAAAATATTATCTATAGTATAAAATAATAATCTAGTTAAGAGTTGGTCAGAAATGTTCTGCTAAAATATTAATTTGTTGAAAATCAGGTCTCTTAAAACATATAACAAACTATAAGAAAAACTTGTTTATATTCCTAACAGGTTTATAGTGGGGCCAAAAGGAGTGAAGCTGGAGAATTACTTGAAACATACCTATCGAGTATTCATGCTTCCCTACAATTCTTAATCTCCAAGTACCTAATACATAAAGTATCAGTAATTATAATCTTCATTTTTTAAAGCTGAAGGAAGTGAATAATAACACTCAGAATAATAAATATCAGAAAACTACTAAGGATACCTACCAGTGAGTTGGGACCGTGTTTATGCTTTTCCACTTCATAGTCTGAGAGTGGACAGAATCTTAAACATCACAGAATCCTAGTGGTTGGAAAGGACCTCTGAGATCACCAAGCCCAACCAGAGATCCCCAGCCCAACCATAAGATTACTCAGTCCAACCATGCCTTTTATTCAGAAATTGTCCATACCTAAGCTTAGCAGTTAACAACAGATCTCCTCTGTCAGAGGGAAGCTGAATTCAGTCTATCCACTTACTTGGTTCCTGCCATCTACAGCTGATCAAGTGCTCTCATGTGTCTTTTGGGCTCAGGCCTCTGTTATCTGGGATTTAAACTGCTGGCTAATTCAAATAATGCACAGACTGAGAATTTTGTAGTCTTAAAATAAATCTGGCGTGTCAGAAATTTGTTATTTGCATATACATCAAAAATATGCAGGCTTTTAAAAAGATAAAATCTTTGAAGCCATGATGTTGTCTTGGTTTTCAGCACAATAATCTTGAAGGGGTTGTAGTTGACAATTTTTTGCACCACTGAAGAAATTTAAGTAAAGGAGAATTATTCATTCTCAAACATTAGAGTTTCTTTTTTCATGACATTAGCAAAACATGAGCATTTCAAAGATGAGATTAAAAAGACTTCTGAAATTAACTGTATGTCATAGCTCTATGTAAAAGTATAATTTAAGAAACAAAAAATAAATTGTAAAAAAGTACATAACTACTTACTTATTCTCGTCCCAGTATTCTAATCGCTACTTTTTTCTGCGTCTATCCTCCTCTCTCTAGAAAGGTATATAAATCCCTCTATTTTCCTTGTCTCTAAACATTTTATGCAGACTACATTACCAACACTTCAGATGATTTTTCACCTTTATAAATGTTTGAGGTAAAAATGGTGCAGCTTTGTTGACAGCGTGACAAAGGTTACTGAGTACGAGCAAAGAGAATAGTTTGATTATTCACCTAATTTGTTAACAAACTGCTGTTACATATAGTACATAGAGTTCATCATTACTGGAAACATTCTGAGCTTTCAAGTTTCCATTGCAATGAGCTCGTAACTTTTGGATCCTCCAGGAATTATTTTTGAAAAAATAAACATAAAAGTTGCACCCCTGCCCTGAATATTCAACCACCTGTCTGCAGTTATCAATAATATGCAGCCTATAAGGTACACTTAAGCAATCTTTTTCTGTTTAACAGGACAGGGTAAAGGTATATATAAATATTGAACAGTTTATCCCATCAGTAAAAAAGCACTAGTGTTTTCAGCTATTTTCACTAGCAGTTTTAGGTGTAGTTTTGAAGGTTCTCTTACAACTGATCTGCAGTAGATTATCACTTGCTTCCAAGTACCAAACACGGAACAAATATATATAAATGAAATATATAATGTTCAGGCAGTTTGTCAAAGACAGAACAAAGATACAACCAACAAAAAACAACTCTCAATAATGTTCAAACCATTAAATATGTTATTCTCTATCAGATTATGTTGGTAGCCTAATGGTAAAATAAGTAATGCACCAGGATAAATCACTTGGACTGTTTCAGAAAGCCCGCAAATACAAATGACTTCAGAAAATCCAGCTGAATTTTCCCAGGAATTACAATTAATTAGAAAATGTCCCGAATCCTAGGCTATTAATGCTGACGTTACACTTTCTGTGTCTTTAAGGCTCCCAGTTTAAAAAGTCTGCATGCTTGGTGCTGAATGTTTTCAGAAAAACAAAGAAATAACAGGGGAGAAGCTACTATTTTAAAATATTACACATATGTCCTTTGGACAGCCTGGAAGTGCAAAGCTTTGGGCCAGTCACAGTTTTCCAGGAAGAAAAATCTTTTTCCAAAAAATCTGGAAACCACTCAAAAAAACAGACAACAGTGAAACTGTTCTCATATTTTATTTTTTTTTTTGTCATTTCGTTTATTTTTGTAATGAAAGTAAGCTTTGACTTTTCTGGTTTTCAGGGTATGTTCTCTAATTCTCTGTGATCTTTCAGTGAGACTTTTACTGATATTACCCCTTTTCATTTTATTCTCCTTGACCTAAAAAAGTAACATCAACAAAGTTTGCTGGAACGTTTGTATTCACTAAAAATAGTTGTTCTGATTTGCTCAGAAGCTACACACACAGCAGCACAGAAAACTCCTCAGGAGGGACAAATTGAGTTTTATAGCTTTTTCCCTACAGCAGCAAATGAGTCTTGCATCTGTCCTGTGAAAATCAGGTTGCTGTTCAATAGCTTCTGTCTGAAAAACAAAAAAGCTCTCCCAAAGGTAGCACTCTTGAGCCCAGTATTAGTGGGGAAGAAACACTACTGTCAGCTCTTCCTTCAATTTTTCATTTCAAAATTAACATTATCCTGGAATGCTGGGTTCAGTTTTGGTTCCTACTATAAAAAAGAGCTGTGGACAGGCTGGAGAGGGTCCAGAGAAGGGCCACCAAGATGATCCAAAGACTGGGAAGCCGCCATGTGAGGAAAGGCCGAGAGAATTGGGTTTGTCCAACCTTAAGAAAAGGAAGCTTAGGGGTCCTTGTTCCAGTAATTAGAGGGTGTTGACAAAGTTGTTGGAGACTCCCTTTTTAAAAGGAGTCCCATGGAAAAGACTAGGGGTGATGGGTGCAAGCTACTCCTGGGGAGATTCCAATCGGACACAAGAGGAAAATTTCCCAATGAGAAAAATCAACTTTTGGAATAATGTCCCCAGGGAGATGGTGGATTCCCCACAATTGGACTCAATTTTGGAGATTCAGCTGGACAGGGTGATGGGCCACCTCATCTAGATCATGCTTTGGCCAAGAGAGTTTGGACCAGCTCATCCTTGAGGTCCCTTCCAACCTGGTGTTCTATGATTATCCCTATTGGTAAAAAAATAATAATTAAAAATAAAAAAAAAAAAACCCACACCAAAACTTCAAGGAAAAGCTGCATAGTACTTCTCACACACTATTTCTTCAGATACCATGTTCTACAAAAATTCCTTGTTACTATTTCTTTCGTTGTTGTATTCTTCAAGTTTCATTTACAGTTCTATTTCCTCTAAGATTAATTTTTGTAAGCTTATTTTCAGTGAAGATCCTCTGCACATCTCCAGATCCAAAAATCTCCCATATGAGATACGAGATTAGTACATATAATGATCCTACTATTCCTGTAGGATTTGATGGATTAATTAGCATGCTCGTTTTTCAGCTTATTGACAGATACCAATTCCTTCCCTTAAATATATTCAATTGCTTCTACCATCCTGTTATAAGACTTTTTTAAATCCTTCTGTACCTATGACAGCTAAAGTTCTCCTGTATTCTCCACCTCTTACAGTTCCAAAACACAATTTTATATATTGATTCATTAACTTTGACTTTTTACATACGCTGATGGTTTACTTTTAATCTAGGAAAGAACCTCCATGTTTCACAGTCCATGAAGTGAGCTTGATGCAGTATATTTAAGCAGATATGAAGAGTCTCTTTAACAAAGGCATCTGTTCACATGTTAAGGAATATTACATATGTGAGTGATGCTGCACCTATTCCCATGCTGTAGACAACACATATGTGCAACACACTTAGTACAGCAGAAGTCAAAACGTTGGTGGGATGGTACCCTCGACACAAAACTAGAGGTTCCACCTACAGTCCTTCCTGTTCTTAAACTACCTGACTTAAGTCCATTCTGACTCGGTAATAGAATTGCATACTATAAGCTTAACACGCCATATTCAACAAACACAGGCTATGTGTATGGGGAAACACACATATAGTTTATTTTATGTTCAAAAAGAACATGTGAATATTCTGAAAGTTGTTTTGGTTTTCTATTCTACGTGAAGGAACAACCCATGCCTCAAGCAGCGATCACAGGTGTGTGAAAGTGTGCACCAAACCAAAACCAGGGAAAGGTAAGTCCTACAATGCCATCGTGGCAAGAAGCATGATGTCTTCATTGGAGAACACCAAGCAAACTGCTAGTCTTTGATAAATAATTATCAAGTGGAAAAAATTACAGAAACTAGTAATACAGACAAGCCACCAGTAAAGATAAGGAGCTAACACTCTGCAAAGCATGTCTTACTTGTTCTGTAAATCTTAATTTTTTGGTCAGGAATGCCTTTGTTTTGTTTTGTTTTTTTTTTTTTTTTCTAAAGAGATTAAAAATATCTAAACATCAATTACTCTGTTCAAACAGAGCAAAAGATTATGAGGCCTTTCCGCTCGTGAAATCACAACATGTGCTGGGAATGAAGACTAAAGGAGGTGAAGACAAAGATCTCATCCTGGGTACCTTGTGTAATGCATCTCCAGCATCACTGTAAAATTTTATCTGAGATAAAATTTTGGGATTTTATCTGAGCACTCAATTTACACTTAATGCTGCTGCTCAGACTTTTTCAGTCCATTTTATACATTTATGTGCCTTCTGGCTCTGTGTCTTAGAAAGAGAGACTTTTGCACTTTGTTGGCCATTCAGATACTTGTTTATGAAAATACAACAGAATTGAAAAGGCCACATTCAGAATACCACAAGAGAATTTCTATGAGATGGAGGAGGAGTTAATGACATCCAAATTGAGTCAATATAGTGCCAACGATATTTTGTATTGTTCCTTAAAGTGCTTTAGGACTTATGAGGACAATAACATCAGGAAAATAGAAGACATAATGAAAGGATTACAAAAATATCACTCTGGCTCACCCATGATGACATCTTTTTGTATCTGTTCTCCTTCTTGCTGCTGATTCATACCAGGCACCGAGGAGTAACAAATACACATTTACTCTGGTTTGGCAGAAAGGGCACAGAGAGTGCTGGAAGACGGGGCTTGCTGCTCGTATTTTCAATTTCTCTGGCTGAATGCTTCTGTGGAAGTTTGAAAAGTGGCTCCGAATGGTGCTTATCCAGTGAATGAGAAACAAAATGTATTTTCTTTTGCATTTTCTATTTTTTTTTTTTATGTAGGGAATATAAATCAAGCAGCGTTCACTGTTTTTACGCCACTATTTTCACCAGTTGTTTTATTGGGATATTAGCATTAAAAGACATGTACAGTAACTGGAGCATGAAACACGAGCATTTATCCAAGTTAACAGTGTTTGAAATAGAAAAACCATCTAAATGCTTTCTAATGGAGATGCAGAACCTATGAAGCTTGTGTAAAATCCAGTCTTTTAGTAAGTGGCAGCTTCTGTTTTCTAGGACCCTGAAACAGGTCTGTTACCTTAGGAGGAATCACAGGATCCTCAAAAAGATTTCTTCAACATCCATTTTTCTGAGGTTAGTTAAAATCCTTGACCTTTTTTTTTTTTTCCCCAGATCAAACCACCCAAAAGTCTTAGAAACATAGTCACACATTTTTGTGAGACTTTTTTAAGATCTAAAGTGGAACCGAAAGTAAAGAAACACAAGAGATGTCTATGGATATCTAGTAACTATTGGCTGGGACAAGAGGAAATGGCCTCAAGCTGTGCCAGGGAAGGTTTAGGATGAATATTAGGAAACAATGTTCACACTGAAAGGGTTATCAAGCATTGGAATAGGCTGCCCAGGGAAGTGGTGGAGTCACCTTCCCTAGAGGTATTTAAAAGCCAGGCAGACATGGTGCTGAGGGACCTGGGTTAGTGGTGGCTTTTGTCAGTCTTTGTCATCTTTGTTGATGATTGAAAGGTCTCTTCCATCCAAGACAATTCTATGATTACACCCCCATGCAGATGTCCCACACCCACAATTCAGACCAGTGTGCTAGAACAGACTATTTTCTCTCTAGTACTGTTATAATTCTGGTTTTGCTCAGCTCTGTTTTACTGCTTTTACTTAATTCATTGCTATATCCACAACAGGTTGAGCCCCTACCGGCTGTCTCCTATGATGTAAACATACCTCCTGTCCCCATATCATTATTAACTCTCCCAAAGCTCTGTATAAAGCTGATCTGCTGCAGATCCATACAGAAAGCGCTGCTGCGTTTTTCTACTCCCGGCTCAGCCAAGGATGTTTCCAAGAATTACACCTTTAGTGCCTGGAGACAGCTTGGGGCACCTCTAATTCTCTTGTAAAGACCAGTTTGGCTGTGTTTTGGAGAAGGAGAACGATTCATTGCCAGGTTCGTGGTGTGCAACAGCAGGGATGTCTGAAGTTCTGCTGCTGCTCTGACTCATCTCAGGTGGCTTTGGGGTGACAGTAGCTCTATTCTTCATGTTGCTCAAGAGCATTTACTGCCTAATCTAATCACCAGTCCCACCGTGACTTCAGAGCCATAGCATATGAAGTAGATACCAAGAATGAGTTTTATGCCACCTAAACCTACGTAGGGCTAGCAACAATTGGGATGACTGCTTAATTAAATGCCTGTTTATTAATACAAAGCATAGCACTTTTTTTTTTGGGTGCTGAACTGAACATCATGAAATTTTGGGTATTTCCTATTTGAAAAGACATCTGCCTTTCTCTGTACACTTATATAACATATTTATGGAGATAAATGCAAGAAACAGCTAGAGAAATATCTACTGTATTTATCAATCAAATGTCTTATTCATTAGTCAACTGTTTGTGATTTACCATGTATTTTTAACTACATCACCTAGTAACAAATCTACTTCACCAGAATTTATTTTAATATTCCAAATGAAGCTTCAGGCAGCTGTTATTTCTCATAACATGCATTTTACTAGGTGGGAGTCAATGTAAGGAAAGCATATGGCTTCTTCGGGTAGACATACGTGGTTGTGCCCATGTTTTCGCAAGTTAAAAGACATGTTGCCTTAAAAAATATCATCATATATTTAGACACAGACCACCACAAGTGAGACTAAATGAAGAGAGCCAGACAGATCCCTTTGATTGCAGACAGTGTCTATCCAGAGGGTCGTAGGAGCACAAAATAGAACTGAGTGGAGAACAGGAGTGAGTGAATGAGTATGTGTGCGATGGTGAGGATATTGGCAAATTAATATTTCAGAACTCTAAATAGATTTGGAATTCATTTTAGTGAAGAAATAAATAAGCTTAGGAGGTTTTGTAGCCCAGCAGCATTATCCACAGTTAATTACCCTTTCCTTACATTTTAAGTATTTCCATTTACAGAACTGACAGTTCTCTAACAAAACTGGCAATGATTACTAGAAACAAAGTGATATATCTTCTCTATGACATCGACATTTAGATTAAGAAGTCAGACAGACATATAGAGAAATCACAGGCCAAAATTTTACCTTTGAGGGAAGCAGATCTGCTACAAAAATATCTGCAAATGTCAAACTATACTAGCATACAAAGCTTATATATTTATCATAATGTTTATGAGAGAAACATTAGGAACAGTTACTATGTTCACAACAGAAATGTAGAGAGTAGGTTGGAAATTATTCTTAGACGTAAGGAGCTTTCCTGAAGAAGAAAACCATGGATGAAAATCTTGGTATCTCTTCCTCACCCTAGGTACAACTTTACCATATTAATTGTGCCCCTTTGCTCGACTAACAACAAACACTGGATATGCCTCATAAAAATCACAAGAGCACCTGGCTTTTGTTTTAATAAAGAAGTTTGGAACATCTACCAAGCAGAACAATTGCAACAGACTGAAACTTCAACAAACCCCAAGGAGTGTCGGGATGCCAGTAAAACACCATCAACAACAACAAAGCAACAAGTCAATAGCTCTTTTGATAGCAAATACCTCATAACTGGGGAATTTCAAACACCACTTTTTGGTACTAGTGAAAAGTGCAATTCTCTTATGTGTCTTTATTGTAGAATATTTGAAGTATTGCAACCCAGGAAACTTCATAGAATCACTGAACGGTTTGGGTTGGAAGGGATCTTAAAGATCATAGAGTTCCAAATCCCTGCCCCGGGCAGGGACACCTCCCACCAGACCAGGTTGCTCAAAGTTCCATCCAACCTGGCCTTGAACCCCTCCAGGAAACATATAACAAAAAGAGTCCACAGCTAAATGCTCCTAAAAGTTTCTCTGAAAAACCAAGGATGCTCCAAATGGGGCAAATTCAAACCTAGAATGACTATTCTGGTATTTTAAAGAGTACTCAGGGACAGTCAAAGTGGATCACGGTTACGCCTTTATGCATCAGAAGGCAGTTCTTGGATTTATGTAAGTATAGCAAAGCTTTAAAGACATTATGAAAAAAGCGTAGCGTTTGCCAATATTTAGGATATAACTTAAGAAGTATCAGTCATGCCAACTGGTGATGCACAGGATTTTTGCTCCAAAGAGACTTTCAAATTGGTCACAAAACAATGTCTGTAGTAGCTTCAGTGTCAGCTGGATCTGCAGTCTGATAACTGTGAGTAAACAAATGAGTCAAAAGACCTTGTGAATAGGTTTGTATATAACATATGATACACAATATACGCAACGCACCCTGTACCAGGCTGCTGAGGATGACAGCATTTAATAAATGTAAATGTTTTTAATTAAGAGTATTACAGTTAATGTAATTTAAACACGTAAATAAATATTGCTGGATCTACAACTGTGTTTAATATACACGTAGGTTTGTGGTAAACAGACTGAACCAAATGTGATCTTCATATAATTTAATCAAAGACTTCTTTTTTTCTTTCACTTCCTGCCCTGGATGTGTGGAAGCTATACTAGCTATATATTAGCTATAGCGTTGGGGGAACAACATCAGTGCTTGAAACATTTCAAATTGATTTTTTATAAGCCCAGTACATCCACAGATATATCCAGGTCCTCTGGTAACCTGGTAAGCATGAGGGTTTTAATCAGAAAGCTACAGTTGTACCACTGCCTCATTTAACAGAATCATGTCAAGAACATGCTTAAAATATCACGTTTTTCCATGGCCTGAATGTTTTTCCTATACCCATGCACAAAAAAAAGAACCTGAAAAATTTGCAAGTACTGTGGACAGGCTGCTTTTAAATGACCTATGTGAAAACCTGGAAAAATGGAATATATTATTTTCTTTCTAAAACAACAATGCAAGTAGAATACCTCCCTTTACATTTTGCGACTGCTAATTATATTCTATCAGATCAGAATTTGCTTGCATGAGAATTAGTGGACCAAAAGCCATAGTATCAGGAAGATCTTTGGTGTCTTTCTGCAAAAAAAAAGTGAAAGATTTGTGGGGGAAAAAAAAACCCAAGCCACAGCAAAACTCCTTTACTGAAGCAACATACAGATGATGCCACATGGTGTTGCAGGTGCTTAATGACAGCACACATTTGAAGACATTCAATTTTAAACTAGCTCTGCATAACTAGCAGTGCCACTCTCTGGGAATAATTATCTTGACAGAATAAAATGTGATGATTTTTTTTCACAGTTTATACCTTGAAGCACAAAAAGAAAAAGCATCTTTCAACATTCGTTCGCTTACTGTACACGAGATGTCACCATGAACTACTTCATGGGCAAAACTTGGAAAACTTAAATGTTCTGGTAGATTGCAAGGTAGAAGGGATTTCTTATATTCAGGGCTATCAATCTGGCAAGCAAAATTTGCTTTCTAGAAAGGATGGGATTTCCTATTTCAATTTGAATATCTAAAGTATGCTGCTTAAGTCTGAAAGAGTCACTTAGACTCTCCTTAAAATTAATAGGAAAAAACCCAATCCACTTCTATGGTGAATCCAGTTCTGGGCTCCCTAGTTCAAGAGAGATGAGGAATTACTGGAGAAAGTCCAGCGAAGGGCAACAAAGATGATTCAAGAATTGGAGCATCTCCCTGATGAGGAAAGGCTCAGACTCTTTAGCTTGGAGAAGGCTGAGGGGAGACCTTACTACTGCTGACAAGTGTCTAAGGGGTGGGTTGAGGGAGGATGGAGACAGACTCTTTTGAGTGATTCCCAGCAATAGAACAAGGGGCAAGAGGCACGAACTGGAACATGGGAAGTTACACTCCAATCTGAGAAAGAACTTTTTTGGGATGAGGATGCCAGAGCCCTGGAAGAAGCTGCCCAGGGAAGGTGTGTAGTCCCCTTCTCTGGAGATCTTCAAGACCTGAGTGATGTACTCTGGGCAGCCCTGCTTCGGCAGGATGGTCTCTAGAGGTCCCTTCCAACTCTGACAATTCCATGAATCTGTGATACCTGTCTTAAAAATTCTGCTAGGAAACCCCTAAAGATCTCTGTTTCTGTCCTCTCAAACAAAAGAATGCTACGTAGTTAAGTCTCAGATGGTTTCAGATACTTAAGTTACCTAAACTGAATCTAATCTTGGAAATTATTACTCCAGTTGATTCGCATCATAATAATCTCCCACAATGGCTGTCTCGGGGGTTTAACTGGTAAAAACTCGAGGAATCGAGGAAGAGATGAAGGTTTCTTCAATGGGACCTTTGCATCTCCTTGGGAATGTGTGATAATAAGTCAATCAGAGAGAAACATTTGTAGATTTGGGGAGGAAAAAGACATTAAAAGTGTTTTTTGTAACACTATGAACACATGGGAAGAAGCCAGGCTTCAAATATTTCATTTGAATGAAATACAATTTTTTTTTTTTTTGAAATCACAAAATATATGAATAAACTTTTATCAGAAAAGACTACAGGGTCAGTGGGCAGCCAAGACACAGCTCCTGCTGTGATCCCCTCTGCTGAGGAGCCCAAGGAGAGACATTTAGTAGAGAGACAAAACCAAGCTACTAATAGTGCTGACCAGGCAGAAAAGCTCTCCTTCTTCAGGCAGTTTTCTTTAGAAATGCTCTTGAAAAAGAAACTGTAGCTTTCCCTGAAAAATGTTATGGTTTCTCTCTCATTACTCCACAGAGATCATCACCATGTAAATGACTGCAATCTGTATAATTTCTTTCGTGATGAAAATCAAGAATGTTGCCTTGATTATTTTGGATGAGGAAAAAAAAAGGAATCTGAAGCCCCTCTTCAATCTCAAAATATGACACTATTCTTTTTGAAATTTCTATGAACTTCCTAGAATCCACTGACGGCAATAGATTTGGCCAATATTCTATGAACACTTTTATTTCATTCTTGAGTGATGTTTTAGTGGTTTTAGGTTTTGTTGGAGAATTTATTAGAATTTGGTATTATACGGGTACAGTTGATAAAAGCATTAGTCAAAGCAGGCCCCCCCCAAAGCTATGAAAACAGATGAAGTGTCTGCACAAAAACATAATGCAAGATAAAAAGTATCAAAATAACAACAAAAAAAAATCTCCAAAACAACACAGTGAAAAGGACATAAAGGAGACATTTATTGAATATAAGGTGACTTAATGGTCTGCAATAGGGATGGAATGTACATGCCTGAAGTGTACTCTGATAAGTTTTGATCACTGTGTAAGAAGAGCTCTCAGGAACCACTCACGCTTTGTATTGGGATAACACTGTACTAATTCTCTGTCTACACACATCTCACACAAGCATCTTGTCTGTTACACCATGAGCATGTCAGGCCAGACCCTGTAGACAGTAAATCCAGAGAAGCAATTGCTACTGAACCCAACCTGCACTCCTTTATGAACAGGAACAGTGCTGAAGGTTCCAAACCACATGGACCTCTGACTGTAATTCAACAAAATAAACTAATACAAATGCAATAGGGTTGTTTTCTTTTTCCTTCTCTCTGAAAGAGTCAAATTAACAGGGGATATTAGGTAGCTAAAAATTGTCACAGCCAGAAAAAACACAGCAGAAGAAACTATGAAATGCTACTAAATTAGTAGAACGGGCTGAAGCTCCTCTGCAATGAGTTGGGGGGGTTCAGCCTGGAGAAGGCTCCAGGAAGACCTTAGAGCCCCTTCCAGTCCCTAAAGGGGCT
The DNA here is from genome assembly GCA_004320125.1 of Scolopax mira. Classification (NCBI taxonomy): domain Eukaryota; kingdom Metazoa; phylum Chordata; class Aves; order Charadriiformes; family Scolopacidae; genus Scolopax; species Scolopax mira. The sequence continues at coordinate 80,578 of BJBW01005358.1, read as the reverse complement.
CCAGGAGAGATGGGGAGGGACTCTTGATCAGGGAGTGGTGACATAGGATGAGGAGTAACATATTTAAACTGAAAGAGGGGAGATTTAGATAATAGGAAGAAATTCTTTGTTGTGAGGGTGGTGAGACCCAGGAACAGGCTACCTAGAAACACAGTGGAGGACCCATCTATGGAGACATTAAAAGTCAGACAACCTGCTTTAGGTAAAGATGTCCCTGCTTATGCAGGGGGTTGGACTAGATGACCTTTAAAGGTCCCTCCCAACCGAAAACATTCTATGATTCTAAATTAGTAGTAATCAACAACATTGTCAATAAATTATTTTTTTCTTTAAGCTATCCCAAAAGATAATCAGAGGAGCCATCCAAAAGCCCTCCTATATAATAAGATTAGTGTCTTTCCGTCCATCACAAAATGTGGCTCCTAGGAAGAAGCTTCATAAAGCTGTACAGTTGAGACTCTACCAGCACTAACCCATTCCTCCAGATGTGAGGAACACACACAAGGGTTTGCCTGGGCACACACACCACAAACTCCCCAACTTCAGACAGTAACTGAAGCTGATGAAACATCAATGATTTAAAACTGCTTGACACACAACCCCTTTTGTCCCAAAAGGAAAAACTTACTTAATACTTCAACCCTACATATTAATAAATAGCATTTATAGTTTAAAATTACAGAATCACAGAATCACGTAGGTTGGAAGGGACCTTTTAAGATCTAGTCCAACCAATGAAAAAAAAACATCATTTTTTTTTAATTTATTATGTCTTCAAAGTCAATGTTCTTAATGTAACTCCCCACAGTTCCCTCAAATATTTGCTAATCGGGAAGAATAATTTCATTCATAACAATAAGCTTGGAGCAACAAAAAAAGTACGACATAGTAGAGACCTACAAGTATGCATCGATACATTAGCAGCACAGGAACATATTATTAATATTACAAAATGCACTCCTGAAATTGCAAGAATTCAAAAAAAAATTATTTCAAAGAAGTTTCTGAAGAGTATGATTTGTCTAGCGTGTTATTAGGACCTCTTCAAATGAAAGGAGAAAAATGGATTAATAATAAGGAGCATACAGATTGAAATCTAATTACTATTATCACAGCCAAATGGTAATTTTTGCATGCAAGCTGAAGCTGTGCATTTTTTGATAAACAGTCCTCTAGCATATTGTCACTCATTTCCCTGCTCTTAGTTAGAGCCATTTTCTGTTGAATTGAAAATAAGTGCCCCAAGTAACTATACAGTATAAAATGCCTCATTAGCAGCCAATTCTTTAACAAGAGAAACAAATAAACTAATCATTCCTGAACAGTGTTTTCAGTTGAAGAATACTATCCACCTAAAACCCTTTTAGAAATAATATATACCTGAATTATTATCAGCAGTACTCAGATGATTAATTTTTTCCCCCCAAGTTACACAGCCATAAAACTGCTAACACAGAATTTCTATTCCATGAAGTAATGATATTTTGTAAAAAAGTTGAATTCTCTGAATCGGGAAGAAGTATAGAACACAAAGACCATTGAAAACAGTCAAGAAACATTAGAAAAATATCAGGAGCTACCCCAAGTTTACAGACCCTCAATGCAGTACTCAAAAATCCCACACACTGATCCAGAGGGCTTGGGTTAATTTACTCCTGGAGCTCCACCACATCCCCATCAGTCCCCCTTCGACCCAGGTTTCCAGGGCTGCCATTTCCAGGGTTCCCATTAGGCTGGGGGGAATCAGCGACAGGGAACAATAAGCTTGTAACAGGGACTGTGATGGACTGGTGTTTCTTCATACCAGAAGAGTCTGTCACCAAAAAAGCACGACCAGGAGCACAGCCCAAATTCTGCCCTCTGGGCTTTGTGGCAGACAGCTTTCCTTATCCAACTGCATTTGATGGGCTTCTCACATGTTGCAAAAGCACTGCTAATACTAAAAGTTATCTGGTGGGCTGTTGTTACCAAAGACTGAGGATGTATGTTTCCATTTCCGCCAATTTGAATCTTCTGATGTGAAAAAATTTTCTTGAAAACCCATAGATCAGTTCTCATCACCCTGTTGGTACCAGGATACTTTTGATTGCTAACTGTGACGAAAAACAAGTACCGGCTGCATGTGTGTTCAGTTATCTTGTTTATCATAGAATCATAGAACTGTCGAGGCTGGAAAAGACCATTAAGATCACCTAGTCCAACCATCAACCTAACTCTTATAAAAACTATCACTAACCCATGTCTCTAAGCACTATGTCAACCTGGCTTTTAAATCCCTCCAGGGATGGTGCCTCAACCCCTTCCCTGGGCAGCCCATTTCAAGGCTTCATAACCCTTTCAGTGTAAAAATTGTTCATAATATTCAATCTGAACCTCCCCTGGTGCAACTTGAGGCCATGAATGCTGCCCTGAGTCACGGAGTCACCAATACTGTGTGTACCCCCGATCTTTTGCTACCCTTTTACAGAAAGAGGGACCTTCCAGAAAGCAGGGAAAAGAACCATGCAATATAAAATGACACAGGCTGTGATAGCAGGAAATGTAAATGATAGGATATAAATGAAGCTTCAGCTTCCTCCTCAGCTACAGCCCATAGCTACACAGTCATATTTGTCCAACTGCAAACCCTTTTTTTTTTTTTTGGCTGCATAATATGATGGTACTAATCCATTTAATTTTTATTTCAAATCCATCTCTTTACCACAAAATCTAATGAGCACATCAAGTATAAGAATTCATCTCCACAATGCAGTGATGAAGAATCTGTTTTCTTTCCCTAACAATGAAAACTTTCATCTTAAGTCAAGTGATTGTGACACTGAAAGTATATAGACGTCGGTAAGGGATACCTGGTGAATTTGTTTCCCCAGATCCAACCCTGCATGAAGGTATGAATACGTGTGTCGACTTCCTAGCTAAAATAAGGACTTTGACACCACACCTCCAACTTTTTGGCCACTTTTGCACCTTCTTGTGGTTGGTCTCTCAGGTGAGAACACAGATACGCAGCAGTTCCCACTGCAGACCTTTTACATCCCAGTTTGGGAACGTTTGACAGATTCAAATGACTCTTTCTTTCAGTGGATAAGTTACTTGCAAAAAAACCATCTTTTCTTACGTAACTTATTATTTAGAGTTGGTAGGAAAGTTCACATGAACAAAGGCAAGCTGAGTGGCAAACCTCCCATTTGGGCTCTCTCTAGTCACTATATATAGAACATCTGATAGATGTTCTGTCCCCAGTCATCTGATAGAATTTCTACTCTTGGACTAGAGCTTTTCTAAAAAAGAGTGACAGAAATTCAGAAATTATGCTGCAAATACTACATAACAGGATGCTCAAAATTCTCCTTCTGTGGAAGCGCGTGACTGTTGGAATGACAGATATTCAATCCCTAAATGCCGGAGCCAATAAAATCATCCTCACAAATGTTTGCATGCAGAAACAGACTGAAAAAACGTCATGAACAAAGTGGAATCAATTATCATTTCAAAAGGCAAATGAAGACTCTGAGATCCAACATCAGTCTCAAGGCCTGGACCTTTATCAGGCAGTAAAGGCTTATGGCAATGAAATAAAATATAAAGAGAAGAAAATTTAAGATTATCGTCCCACTAGCAATATCAGAAACAATATTTTTACTGAACAGCAACAACGCTCAGTCCATCTTGCTGGGAGAAAGGATAAATACCTTTTTTGCCTTTCCTTGTGTACTAGTGCATTAAGTCTGAGAAGGTCATTAATATTACTTAGTGTCTTCTCAAAACTGAAGATTTTAATCAGAGTTTACATTTCTGTCAGCCATTGTGTAGTCTTGTTTTTTCAGTGCCTACTACAAAAGGTCACAATACTGCTATTTTTGGGGGAGGCTAACAAATAAAGACATTTATCTAGTGTCAGTTTATTTTGCTGACCAGGTGGGCCCTGTATAATTTTTCTTAGAGCTTTGCTTATCAATTACCATTAATCTTGACTTGTGTTTCTATGGATTTTCCTGAGCGAAGGTTATGAATGTGTAGCAGAGTCTGATGGAGATTAATGTGTGGAGTAAAATGAGGGGACAAAAATGTCTTCAGAAAGGTATGACCTCAGACACAATCTGTCACTGTACCTTTTCTGCTGCTGTGATAAAAATAAATTAAGAAGCATCTCTAACCAATAGCTTCTTTGGTAAAATCAAATCATAATCACTAGCTAAACAGAACATGGAAGCGACGTTACAGTAAATGTGTGGCACTTACATGTTGTGCAGAACACCCAGTAGAACATCAGCCCCTTTGCTTTCTGCGTCGATTAATAATCAGAGTTTCTCACAATAAAGAAATTCATTTCTGGGAAGACAAAAAAAGAAAAAAAAAAGGAAAAAAACCCATGAGGTTAAATGACTGGCAGTTTTTTCAGTAGTCATGCCGTTGTAATATATGAAAACATAAAATCTCAGCTGGGCAATTTACAGGAACATGATACAATTTCATTTAAAAACCTGCATAATTAAATCTGTATTTGTGAGGGTGAACATGCTATTAACATTTTATGAGAATCAAGAATTTATTTCATGCATAAGTAAAAAGTTACTTGAGCTGCAGGGAGTTTCTTTAGTATTTCTGTTTTATTTTGTTATGCTAGGAACAAAGTTTTTGCTTTTCAGGAAACATTCATTCCCAGTTTCAACCACAAAGACCTGTCACAAATACTATTAAAAAAGCGGCATCTTGACCAAAACCCCTTGTTTTTCTTATGATAAAAATATCACTTTTTTCCCTTGAATATTAATGGTAGAAGGATCTGAAGGAAATCCTGTAGATTATATCCCAGAGTACCTCCCTTTATCCCTTTTCAATACGTGTTTCGGAGAATACATGAAGAAAAGAAACAGGTAGGTTGGAAAACAGACTCTTGCAGTGAAATCAATTTAACAGTGGAAGAGATTCCCAAGAAAATGACGAATTTTTATAGGTAGATACAGTACATCCAGTTCATCCCCACGGTTCTGACAGAAGTTTAAGAGAGTTTTAAATTTCCTCTAGTAGAAAACGAAACATTAACGAGATTTTAATTTTTTTTGCCTCCTGCACCTGTAAGCCACTATCTTCTAGTTAATGTGGTTAGTAAGTTTTATTTATTGCTTACCCTAAAACTTTCCAGTCAGAGTTGTGAAATGTTCCTTGTTATCAGCAGAGAATTTCAAACATTTTTGATTAGCGATCCTGTTCCTGCAGATTCTCAAGTAATGATTTTGAATGTGGTGACAAAAGCCTTGGGCTTTTTACTCACTTTTTATGTCCTCCCTGCGAACCTGTCATAGAATCGTAGAATCATATGAGGTTGGAAGAGACCTCTAGAGATCATCTAGTACAACCCCCTGACAGAGCAGGGCCTCCCAGAGCAGGTCTCACAGGAACGTGTCCAGGTGGGGCTTGAATGTCTCCAGAGGAGGAGACTCCACCACCTCTCTGGGCAGCCTCTGCCAGGGCTCTGCCACCCTCACAAAGAAGAAGTTCCTCCTCATGCTTAGACAGAATTTCTTATATTCAAGTTTGTGCCCATTTCCTCTTGTCCTGTCACTGGGCACCACTGAAAAAAGACTGGCCCCATCCTCCTGACACCCTCCTTTAAAGTATTCACAGCTGTTGACCAATTACCCCCTCAGTCTGCTCTTCTCCAGACTAAACAGACCCAAATCCCTCAGCCTTTCCTCATAAGAGAGATGCTTCAGGTCCCTCATCATCTTTGTAGCCCTCTGCTGTACCCTCTCCAGCAGTTCTCTGTCCTTCTGGAACTGGGGAGCCCAGAACTGGACCCAGTGCTCCAGATGGGGCCTCCCCAAGGTAGAGAAGAGGGACAGGATGACTTCCATCCACCTGCTGGTTGCGCTCTTCTTGATGCACCCCAGGATGCCATTGGCCTTGTTGGACACAAGGGCACATTGCTGGCTCATGGGCATCCTGTTGTCCACAAGAACTCCCAGGTCTTTCTCCTCAGAGTTGCTCTCCAGCAGGTTAGCCCTGGTGCAGGGGGTTATTCCTCCCCAGGTGCAACACCCTACACTTGCTCTTATTAAATTTCATTGGGTTTTTCTTGGCCTATCTCTCCAGCCTGTCCAGGTCTCGCTGTACAGCAGCACAGCCTTCTGGGGTGTCAGCCACCCCTCCTAGTTTTGTGTCATCAGAAAACTTTTTGAGGGTACATTCCAACCCTTCATCCAGGTCATTGATGAAAATCAATGTCCTCAGCCATCCTACAGGTGAGGACGCTAAGGGGGAAAAACTACTGCTGTGGGGATGCTGAGAGGAAGCTCTTAGTAATTTTATTACTAAGAATTGTAATATGACTTAGAAGCTTTTAGTAATTTTAAACCTGAGAGAAAATACTACTGAGAGCGAGCTGCAGTGAGAGAATCTGTTGGGTTGTCTAATAACTCCACTTAGTATCTAAAGCCTTGTCAAATACTCGCAAAGAAACAAGTGACGGCACACAGGTGCTCACGAATGAGTGCTGTCAGTGTGATACAGCTCTCCGGTTTTGTCAACCCTTCATGCAACAGTGATTCTGACATTTTGCATTTATCTAGCTCTAAAGAAAGGCAGGCTGTCTCTAAACACACCTGGCCAAGTTTGGTGTGGCTTACAGTGTTGGAAATGCAGATACAGAATTGCCAGAGCACAACTTCAATGATAAGAAGAATCTCAAAAGAATCATCTTGTTCTGGAAATTTTCAGGCACACATCAGTGACCTGAACTCTCAACAAATCTCATCCTTCAATAATTTTGGAGTTAAGCGAATGAGAACAAATGCTAAACCCTCAACAAGGTACAAAATACAGAGTTACATCTACAGGCTGGTAACAGGGTGTGCAAATTGTCATTGGCAGTTCATTCCTGACAGCTACCCAGAGAACACCTCTCAGAAGGTGCTCAGCGACTCACATTACTCAGCCAATTAAAAGAGGCTAATGTGGAATCAGTTCCTTGACAATTGTGCATGGAGGGCTAGGACTAAGTTCAATGACAAAGCACAAATTTAGAGGCAAAGGAATATAGTTGAGAAGCAAATTATAAAGCCAGTGTGATGTAGTGGACCTCTTTAATGTATCTCCTAGGTGAAAAGCAAGTACGGCTAGCCAGGCTGTGTTGGTAGAAAGCAGAGGCCTTGATGAAGACCCTCTTTCCACAATCTGCCTTCCCTTCACTACCGTAGTCCTATAGAAATAAGCTTCCCTTTAAATGGGTGGTAAAAAGGTAGGTGGTGAGACAGTAGGTAACACTTCTTGGTACATAAGGTCATGTGAGAGAAAGAGAGGAGAGGAGAGGAGAGGAGAGGAGAGGAGA
>BJBW01005358.1:45888-71199 GCA_004320125.1 Scolopax mira | reverse complement strand
CTGGGCAGCCTCTGCCAGGGCTCTGCCACCCTCACAAGGAAGAAGTTCCTCCTCATGTTTAGATGGAACTTCTTATACTGAAGTTTGTGCCCATTTCCTCTTGTCCTGTCACCTCATCATCTTTGTAGCCCTCTGCTGTACCCTCTCCAGCAGTTCTCTGTCCTTCTGGAACTGGGGAGCCCAGAACTGGACCCAGTGCTCCAGATGGGGCCTCCCCAAGGTAGAGAAGAGGGGCAGGATGACTTCCATCCACCTGCTGGTCGCGCTCTTCTTGATGCACCCCAGGATGCCATTGGCCTTGTTGGACACAAGGGTACATTGCTGGCTCATGGGCATCCTGTTATCCATCAGGACTCACAGGTCTTTCTCTTCAAAGCTGCTGTGGGTTGTGGGGGTTTTTTTGGTAATTTTTGGTTTTGTTTTCGGGGGTTTTTTTGCACAAAGGATACCCATAGCAATGCTATGCAAAGTAAATGAATTTTCTGGATGACAGAAAGAGCAAATGAGTTGACATAAGGCCAACCAATTATCCCACAACAAAACCTGAAACGTCATCTGGATTTATGGTGTTTAGCTCTAGTCAGTCCCTTTAAATTAACTTAAAGGAACATAATGTAATAATGTTAGAGGGGACAAAAACCAACACTTATAACGAGCAAAATAGGAAGAAGATGTAACAACAGAGCTTTGTCTGCTGAAAAAAGACCACTGAGTTGTGCCTAATTTCAGCAGCACTGGGGAAACAGAGATGCCAATTAAGGACCTGGCTTCAGGTTCGATTTTCATCTTGAAAATGGATTAGCGTACCTGGATCTTATATAACATTGCTCTTACACTTAGAATTAATTCTTTACCTTAAAAAAAAAAAAATTAGAATGCCAATACAGCAGAGCGGCATGGACAACAACTCAATGAAAATCCCTCTGGGAATTCCAAACACAGCAAAAGTCTAAGAGCCAAGACAAGAACAGTACGAAACAATTCCAGCCAGCATTGGCTTCATTCAAACAGAGATTTCAGAAGTTACACAGCTACGCAAAATTAACTGTAAGAGCTCAGCTTTTGGTCAATATTCCTACTGCTAAAAAATCCAAGTAACAGATAATTGCAGCAGATAGGAAAGCTCAGCTTTAGTTTTATGTTTCACCCAGAAGAGAAGGTGACAGCTTCAAACTCTTTTTCTAAGGCGGTGGTTCGATACTGTGATTAGGGTAGAGTAGAACCTACGACTCCCAGCCTTATCTCCCTAAGCATTTGGATTGTTTGTTTTACGGCTGCAGCATAAGGCACAGTTAGTGAAGGCTGCTCGTAGGAAGGGAATTCAGCAGTGTTTTAGGTTTCCAGGTGTGTTATCTAGCCTGCGAGAAACGACTCCTATTCTTGCAAAATGTGCTGCAGCTGCAGGGACAGCCACGATGGCAGGTGGTGTTGCTTGGGGGTCGCACAGTTACGCCGTATCTCACAACTAAATTAGAAAGGCTGAGGAATTGTTCTCTTGCAGCACCCCTGGAGAGACTTACTCTTTCCTTTTACAACCTCCCCCTCTCTTTCCTTCCTAAACTGAATGCATTGAATGATGCCAAGTACTGCCCAGATGAGGCATTATTTTTAGTTCAATTAACCTATTTTCAGAATTTATCAATATTGTGAAAGACTGGGGAATCTTTTCCAAGCCCAGACAGTCCTGCTGCCTCCCAGTAAGAGCTATTTCAAGCTGGCACACTGACTGTTGAGGCTATGCAGCAAATAATGGAGGCACTGGCTAATGTTTTCCTCATTTTAGCCAAATGCTTTACAATTCTCTTTTGAACATTATTCCTGTATTTCCCGTATTTCAAAAAGTGCAGGATCACAGCTCTGGAAAGAAAAAGAAGGCAAAAAAGAACATTCTCCTTCATTTCTGGCAGTCTGTGCATGTTACTGGGTGCTGTAGTCGGCCGGATGGCAAGTAGTATCACCAATTATTTACAGAGTGAATCCAAGTCCCAAATTCTCAGAAGAATGGGCTCATGACCCTATTCTCTATGCAGTAATTAATCAAGTCACTGATTATTTACAGAAGCATGGAGTGAATCCTAGTCCCACCTTCTCAGAAGAGTGGGCTCACAACAACTGGCATAATTGGGAAGTTGTTAAAAAGCAATTAGGGGCCACACAAAGGATGGAGAAGGGAAAGGAGTTATCTTGAAGATGCTGGGTATCAGAGAAGGCCACAGAGATTCTGTGAGGGCTCAAGCCCATCTGCTGTGAGGACAGGCTGAGAGAGTTGGGGTTCTTCAGCCTGGAGAAGAGAAGGCTCTGGGGAGACCTTAGAGACTTTTACAGTCCCTAAAGAGGGCTAGAAGAGCGCTGGGGAGGGACTCTTGATTAGTGAGTGATATTCATGCTCTCTCTTTCATGCAGGCATGAATGACACTGCAAGCCAGAACTTGGGAAGAATTAAGGAAAATTATAAAGCCCTGAAAATGGAAGTGAAAAAAATTGGTGCCCAAGTCATCTTCTCCTACATTTCACCAGCCAGAGTAGCCAGAAATGGGTGGATAATGCATATCAACTCCTGGCTACCTGGCTGCTGTCATTGTGAGTGTTATGGCTTTTATGACAATGGGACATTGTTTGATGATTGTGGCCTGTTAGAGAGGGGTGACCTTCACCTGTCTAGAAGGGGCAAAGGAGTCTGCCAGCAGGCTGGCCAACCTGGTGAAGCAGGCTTTGACCTGAAGGACTGGGGGGGGAGGATGCCAACTCTCAAGCCAACTGGGGAATAAGCCAGGCCAACCAGAGCAGCAACAAAACTTCCTCAGCTGACTCCCAAGATGAGATCCAGAAGATCAACCACCTCAAGGGTATGGATGGCTGTGGTGGATCTTCTTGCTCCCCTCCAGGGAAACCCTCACGCTCAACTGTCTCTCTGAAATGCATGTGTCTAAGGCACACAGCATGGGGAATGAATGGGAAGGACTAGAGGCCTGTGTGTGGTCACAGGGCCATCATCTCATTGCAGTTACTGAGACATGGTGGGACAGCTCGCATGGCTTGATTGCTGCCATGGATGGCTACATCCTTTTTAGGGACAACAGGCCAGCGTGGTGTGGTGGTGGTGGAGTTGCCCTCTATGTGAGCAACTATGTGAGAGAGCAACTGGAATGTAGCAAGCTCTGCCTAGGGGTGGATGAAGAATGTGTTGAGAGCTTATGGGTAAGAATTAAAAGGCAAGCTACTATGGGAGACACTCTTGTGGGTGTTTACTACAGACCACCGGATCAGGAAGAAGAAGTTGATGAGACATTCTAAAGAGAGCTGGAAATAGCCTAATGGTCACAGGCCGTGGCTCTCATGGGGCATTTCAACCACCCACGTATCTGCTGGGAAGACAACGCAGGCAGGCAAACCCAGTCCCAGAGATTTCTGCAGAGGATTGATGACAACTTCCTAACACAGATGGTGGAGGAAACAACGAGGAGAGCTTGTCTGTTTGATCTTGCAGGTGACAAACAAAGAAGGTGTCGTGGGGATGTGGAGGGTGGGGGAGCCTTGTCTTCATCTTTTAAAGGTCATGGAAAACAGGAGAGGTGCCTGAGGACTGGAGGAAAACCAATGTCACACCAGTCTTCAAAAATGACAAGAAGGAGGATCCAGGAAACTACATGCCAGTCAGTCTCACCTCTGTCTCTGGAAAAGTGATGGAACAGCTCATCCTGGATGTCATCTCTAAGCATGTAGAAGAAAAAACAGGTCATTGGGAGTGGTCAGCATGGATTTACCAGGGGGAAACCACGCTTGACCAATGTGATAGCCTTCTATGATAGCATGACTGTCTGGGTGTATGACGGGAGAGCAGTGGATGTTGTCTACCTCAACTTCAGCAAGACTCCTGACACTGTCTTTCATAGCATCCTCACAGGTGAGCTTAGAAAGTGTGGGTTAGATGAGAGGACAGTGAGGTGGACTGAGAATTGGCTGAATGGCAGAGCTCAGGGTGTTGTGATCAGCGGCACAGGGGCCAGTTGGAGGCGTGTAACTAGTGGTGTTACCCAGGGGTCAGTACTGGGTCCAGTCTTATTCAATATATTCATCAACAACCTGGATGAGGGGACAGAGTGTGCCCTCAGCAAGTCTGGTGACGACACAAAACTGGGAAGGGTGGCTGACACACCAGAAGTCTGTGCTGCCATCCAGCAAGACCTGGACAGGCTCAAGAGTTGGGCAGAGAGGAACCTGATGAAATTTAACAGGGACAAGCGTAGGGTGCTTCTGCCTGGGGAAGAATATCCCCCTGCACCAGTACAGGGTAGGGGTTGACATGCTGGAGAGCAGCTCTGCAGAGAGGGACCTGGGAGTCCTGGTGGACAACAAGTTGACCATGAGCCAGCAATGTGCGCTTGTGGCCGTGAAGGCCAATGGCATCCTGGGGGCATTAAAAAGAGCATGGCCAGCAGGTGGAGGGAGGTCATCCTACCCCTCTGCTCTGCCTTGGTAAGGACCCATCTGGAATCCTGTGTACACTTCTGGGCTCCCCAGTTCAAGGACAGGGAACTGCTTTATAGAGTCCAACAGAAGCCACAAAGATGATGAGGGCACCTAGAACTTCTCTCTTATGAGATAAAGGCCGAGAGCCTGTGGCTTTTCCACCTGCAGGAGAGAAGACTGAGACAGAACCTCATCAATGCTTAGCAATATCTAAAGGACGGATGGCAAGAAGATGGGGTCAGACTCTTCTCAGTGGTGCCTGGTGACAGGACAAGGGGTAATGGGCACATGTTGGAATGCAGGAAGTTCCATCTAAGCACAAAGAGGAACTTCTTCCCTGTGAGGGTGGCAGAGCCCTGGAAGAGGCTGCCCAGAGATGTGGTGGAGTCTCCTTCTCTGGAGACATTCAAACTCCACCTGGACACATCCCTGTGTGACCTGCTCTGGGTGGACCTGCTAGATGGTCTCCAGAAGTGCCTTCTAACTCATTCTGTGAAATTATCAACTTGTTAATCAAAAATGACTTCACATTTGTTGACCTACATTTTCAAAAGGAGCTAATTATTCCTCTGTAGTTTCCTAAAACCACACTGTATTATCAGCACATTCATTAGAAAGCACTGCATGAAACCTTTTAGCTGTGTGTAAGCAGAATCTTGACTAATCCAGACATATCGTCAAACAAGGTAAACAATTCAACAAAATGAAATAGTATTTATCATTATATTTTTGTGTCACCTTCTTTTAATTTTGAGTTTAGGAGGAATCTTTTAATGCAAACTGATTTACGGTGCGATAACGAAAACATCCTGTCTTAATCAACATTGTTTTCCATACAAACTATTATGAAGAAAATGAATGCTATCCCACCTGAAACCAGTACATTGGACTTCAGAGGGTAAGAACTAAAAGACCTCAGCATTGAAACAAAAAGGAAGTTAGGAATTGCAAAAGATCTCTGAAGATGAGCCAAAGGAGAACTTTAGGTTGCACAGGGCTAGAGATCAAATGGGATTTGAGATGCACCATCTGAGGTGGATTTAGTCAAGCAATAAGGGAAGTGATTTCAGCATATAACCCCTGAGAAACCCACTGGGCATAAAGAGAATCAGCTGGTGAGAACAGGAAAATACCTCACTACGAGAATATCGATTGAGATTACTATTTTTACAGGATACAGCTAATCTGGGGAGAACACAACTTCTTGTTTGTGCTGAAATTCTGTCTATTCTTCTCACGCATGAAACAGTCTTATTGCAGTTCAGATTCACCTGGAAGTGCTCCCACCCTTCTTCCTGCTCCCCTACTATGGCATTATGGTCATACTGGTTTTAGATTATTTTATCTGGATCACGACCTTATCTTGAGCAAACATAGTCCATTCCCTCATTTTCACTGAAAGCTGTTCAAATGGCTTTAGGAATATATACACATGTAAAAGTATACAATACCTATAAAATATACAGATTTTCATATAAAACTACATTTTCTCAGGTGCTTTAGTACAAAATAAATAACGTCTCCAGGTGCAGAGAAGGCATTTCAAGCAACTGTTTATATTGGAAAAGACCTTTAAGATAACCAAGTAAAAGTACATTAGCAGCAATTAGAACATAAAAGCGTAAATTAACAGCAATTTAAAATTTGTAAGTTTACTATTCCTAGGAAAAAAAAAAAAAGGAGCAAACAATAAGGCTGAAGAAAAAAGATCCACAACTTCAGTGAACAGCAAAGCTACAAAAAATGTGTATATTTATTATAGAACAGAATCTGAAGGATGATCCTGACTGTTTTCATGACAGTTAAAATCAGTGTACTGAGAGAAAACAAGGTTCTAATACAGGTGGATTTTAGAAAATCATTATCCAAATCTTAATCTCATAACAAACCAAAATTAGTTTGGATATGATTAAAGAAAGTGTGGTCTTCAATAAAGTTTTGCTATAAATTAGTATGACAGAAACTAGAAATAACCTCTTCCATACAGATTTTACTCAGGGACCAATCCAAAATCATCATCAAATAGGAATAAAGAACTTAATATATTTTTTTCCACCTGATTTTCATTTACAGAACAAAATAGCACGTACAATACATACTTCTCTCGGTTTCTCTCCTAACAGGAGAAAGAATAAGATGGCCACAGATAAGGATCTTATGTTGTCTAATTCAAAGACATGTCAATGAAGAAGCTAGGCTAAAAATTACAATTACCATTATTTGTATGCTGCATTCCTTTGATTTTTTGAGAAGAAAAATACATTCTCACAGAAAAATTTTCTCATGAAAAATTTCTCACTTTAAAGATGTATTTTCTCATCAAAACTGTACAGAAAAATATTCAAAATCCCAATTAATTTCAATGTTTTTACCTGGGATCTGGGAACAAGTAAAGCAGGGTCTTGAAGCTGAAATTTCTGCTTTAGAAATCAGTGTCCTGATAATGAGCTATTGACTTACCTGCATTTTTTCGTTGGTTTGCTTTGATTAAGGGGGGGGGGGGGGGGGGAGGAATGTAAAATCTTCAAAATAAAAAAATCCACAATAGTAAACCCCATGATTTGATAACTGAGACTGACATCAGATGCAAAATTGAATGTGACAACAATAATATTGTTTCATCAAGCCACACAGGGTCTCTCAATACCTGAGAACAAAATAATGTCCGGAACCTGTAACATCTGTCTTTTTTAACTTCACACTTCATTTCTGTATTTACAAATACATTCTCTGAGGACAGTAAACGGAGAAAAAACCTGCATTTTTAAAAATCTGTTGATCTTCAGTCTCAGTGCCATATTTTGACAAGTTGACTAAAGTATATATGTGACTAGAAAAAACTATAAGACCTTTGAATTCAAACAAACTGAGCAACATGAATTTTCAAGAGTGCTAAAATAGTTGAAAACATCTGGGAATGGAAATTTGGTGCAGTCAATTCACTATAAAAATACAATATTTGATCACGTTTGAAATTCATTTTCTTTAGAGCGGGTTGCTCAGGTTTCAGTTGACTTTAATTGGAAAAAGAGGAATGTGAGGCTTTATTGCAGATATTGTATAGTTACAGTTTTAAAATTTTTTTTTCTGTATTTATACTTTCTAAAATGTTCACAATCGTGTCAAAGTAAATTTAAGGACCATCATTTTATCTATTTTTTCTCCATGACTAATATCGACAAATTCTAGCCAGCTTTATCTTTTCTGTTTAAACATGCTCATGGAAATATTTATTAACACCAGTCTTACAACCGGGATTATGAACTGTCACAGAAGCTTCTCCGGACATAGAAAACCCCTAAGTTTTATGAATAATGTATGCAACTGAGCAAGGGAAAGGTAAAGAAAGTTTATGTCATTTGTAAGCATGAGCCAGCAGTGTGCCCATATGGCCAAGAAGGCCTACAGCATCCTGGCCAGTATCAGGAACAGCGTTGCCAGCAGGAGCAGGGCAGTGATGGTGCCTCTGGAGAGGCCTCACCTCGAGAGCTGTGTCCAGTTCTGGGCCCCTCACCACAAGAAGGACAATGAGCTGCTGGAGCGTGTCCAGAGGAGAGCCACCAAGCTGGTGAGGGGTCTGGAGAACATGTCCTATGAGTAGAGGCTGAGGGAAATGGGCCTGTTTAGTTTGGAGAAGAGGAGGCTGAGGGGAGACCTCTTTGCCCTCTACAACTCACTGAAAGGAGGGTGGAGAGAGGTGGGGGTTGGCCTCTTCTCCCAAGGGAATAATGACGGGAGCAGAGGAAATGGTGTGAAGTTGGGGCAGGGGAGGTTTAGATTAGATCTTGGGACTTTGCTGAGAGGGTGGTCAGGCACTGGAAGAGCCTGCCCAAGGAGGTGGTGGAGTCACCATCCCTGGAGGGATTTGAGAAACGTGTAGATGTGACACCTCATGGCTTACTCTAGTGGCCGAGACTATTGAGGTTTTTTTTTGTGTGTGTGTATGGTTGGACTTTATGATCTCAAAGGTCCCTTCCAACCATGAAGATTCTGTGATTCTGTATGGGAGGATCCTTCTTCACATTCTCAATTTAAAGGCAACATCCATCTTAAGTTAAGACATTGAAGCATTAATACAGTCCCAGACCACTATTTCACATCAGTCTCTGGGATTTCAATATTTACTTATATTAAACTTTCCTCTGTCCTTTGAGGGAGATTAGAAAAACCTTCAGACAGAGAAGATACTGCTAAAATATTTATCACAGAATCACAGAATCTTAGTGGTTGGAAGGGACCTTTGAAATCATTGAGCCCAGCCACATTAAAAAGCAAAACAAACCAACCAACCAAACAAACAAAAACTTAAAAAAAAACACACACAAAAAAACCCCCAGAAAACCCCCAACAAACCCATAAAGCCCACATAAGATAGAGATTCCAGGATTATAATGATGATGATTAAAAGGAAGAACAATTCAAATGAAGGACTCAAATAATGCTTCTAGATAGAAGCAGAAAAAGAGAAATGAACCGGAATTACTTCCTAAGAGATTTAAAGAAACATTGAAATTAGAACTGTTTGTAATTATTAGTGTTGATTAATTTCTTATAGTGGGTGAAGAGGGGAATCCTGTAAATTACATCAGTTTGACATACTGAGAATTGAAGCAAAAAAGTAAATCAGTGAAACACAGCTCTGGTCTCATGCCCATTGCATTCAATCCAGAGTAGCTGAAAGATACGAAAGGCCTCAAGAATACTTTTAGGAATTAATTATATCTCCACAGCAAACAGCAGTTTCTCTACCTTGTTTCTAAATTCCCTTCTTACTGCCTCAAGGGGACAGACTGGAGAAATACTAGTGGAAAAAAAAGGGAACTGCCAGTGTATTTCAGCACTGTAGAATTAGCAGAAATTGTGTTTCTCGGGAGTCAGAAGTTGAAGCAGCACAGTTTGGAACATTGCTTTCTTATGACAATGGCTGTTATGATGACAGCAGCAAATGTCAGGCCAGGAATACACTTACAATGCAAAAATTGCATCTCAAGTAGTCAAACAGACAAATGTTCTAAACTCTGTACAGTTTTAAGGTTAGAGTACGCCGGTAACACTCAGTGCCAGCACTGCAAGGGTATAAATTACCTATTCTTAGGAAAATTTTTACAGTGACTAACCTGTATCCCTGGCAGTACCAACCCACAAGACAAATCTATTTTCTAAGACACACTCAAACTCCCTGAGTAGAAGCAACCAGTAACACGCCCTTGACCTGGAGTTTCCTGATTCAGAGCTCAGGTACCACAGCACAAAGGCTTGAATAGCATATATATGACTAACTTCCCATGCACACCTAAGCTCCAAATGTGCAGCAACCAGTTGGTACAAACAACACAGTCAATCCCAACACTTTCCTTTTCTACCTCATCCTTCAACCTAACCTTCTAAAAGCTTACCCAGAAGACCAACATTCCACTCTTGTCTGTGTCCTGCTCATTATAAAAGTATTATCTCCTCCGGAGGAGAGCCACCAAGTTGGTGAGGGGTCTGGAAAACATGTCCTATGAGGAGAGGCTGAGGGAAGTGGGCCTGTTTAGTTTGGAGAAGAGGAGGCTGAAGGGAGACCTCTTTGCCCTCTACAACTTCCTGAAAGGAGGGTGGAGAGAGGTGGGGGTTGGCCTCTTCTCCCAAGGGAATAACGACAGGACCAGAGGTAATGGTATGAAGCTACGTTAGGGGAGATTTAGATTAGATTTTGGGAAGAATGACTTTGCTGAGAGGGTGGTCAGGCACTGGAAGAGCCTGCCCGGGGCAGGGAGGTGGTGAAATCACCATCCCTGGAGGGATTTGAGAAACATGTGGATGTGGCATTTCAGGGCATGCTCTAGTGCCAGAAATTGGGGGTGGGGTGGGGTGGGGGAAGTTGTGTGTGTATGGTTGGACTTGGTGATCTCAGAGGTCCTTTCCAACCATAATGATTCTGTGATTCCTATCTGAAAGCTGAAGGATACTGATTTACATAATGAGGCCAACCAGAAAAATGTACACAGGTGACTTAGGTGCTGGTTTGGTGTTGTTCTGGTACCATTAATACGTTGCTGAGAGCTCTGCCTCAACTGCTCGTATAGCCTTCACTGGAGCATAGCTGTGAACCCAGCCCAGATCAAACCATCAGCTCCCCAGTCTCTAGTCTGGGAAGGCTGGTCTTTTGCTAGTTTCTATGTATTTATGTTTGACTCCAGCCTCGCTGATATTTACTGCCATCCCATATTGTTGGTCTCCTCTATCCAGATTTATACTTCATTGTTGATTACAGACAGGTTATACGATTCACACAGCAAACATTTTATAATAACTATATCGTATTTTTCAATTTCTAATTTCTCATGTTACTCTAAATTTGAGGCCAGAAGACGGTATTGTAGTCATCTTATCCCACTGATTACATTGCAGGGTGCCTGGTCATCACAGGTTTACTAAGAATACTTTGTAACATCCTATATTGCTTTTAAAGGAAAACTCAAAAGTTCAGCATCTCATTTAGTACCACAAAGACACAAACCCTAACTTTTATACCTACACGCTCAGACCTGAAAACAGTGAAGTATGAAAAAAGATCCTTTCTAAAGACATATAATTTGAAATTTAACACAGGTACACAGTAGATAGATGAATGCTTACTCAAACTCCAACTAAAGCTAGTAATGACTGTATATTGAGTGGGCATTTAAACGTAGAACTGGTCAGGAGCGCAAGGAACACCCTGTCCTCCTCCCGTTGGACACCCTACTTATTTCAGCAATAAATAGCATAAAATATTGGGAAGGAAGCACTTTCCACAAGGGATAGTGGTAGAACATGGCCACTAGATGCTTGGGAAGGAAAGCCAAAGTATGCACCCACACTTTCAGCACAAACATGTTTATCTTCTCATGCTAAGAATTAGGGGATAAAGAGAAACTAGACATGTAGAGAAAAAACTCTTGCAAAGCTATAATAAAAGCATGGTGGCAAATATCAGAAAGTTTAACGAGAGACCTAAAACCTCATGTTTCAAGTTTGGATCTAATCTTTAAGAGCAATGGAGGCAGTCAAGACCTCTGTGAGAGTGCATATCCCTAACAGCATTTCTTGCATGTTATTTTCAAGAACCTTTACCTGGGCACTTTCAAAGCTCTTATGGATGCTCTACTGACTAAAAGAGCAATTTTGTATGTATGTAAGTATGCAATCATCAAAATAAAATGTTTCTCTTATTGTCTATATAGACCTTAAATTTAACTGCATCTTTCACAGGATCATAGAATGGTCACAGTTGGAAGGGACCTTAAAAATCATCGAGTTCCAACCCCCTGCCATGATATCTTTCTATCAGAGTATTCTATTTACCAGGATTACAAGTTCATTCATGACAATAAATTCCTTAAGCAGAATCTAAACAAAACCAGCAAGGAGCACTTCAGCCAGCACAACTGGATGTAAAAGCAGAAAAAGTAGGTGTTTCATTTTGGGAGGGATTATTTATGGAGAAATAGGAGCAGAGAAGTGTGTGATGGAAAGGAAGGGCTGTAGGGTGCGAGATGGAGGTTATTGCTCCTGCAAATCCACCAAAGTTTGCCATCATTCAAAGACCCCATATATCAAATGACCACACACCACAGGACTCAGCAGCACTGCAAGAAGTAATTCATTACAGAAGATCTGAACCTACATACACAAGGTCAACAGACTAATTCAGCTCCTGTGCTACTATTTTTCTGGTCAATACTGTCTCTACGAATATATTTTCTTGGCTGTTACCAGTGCACTGATATGTTAAATATTAAAGGTAGGAGAAATTCCAGTGTCCTGTAATCTAATAATTCTCACTATTGCTAAGATTTTTCTTGAGTCTGCCTAAATTTATCTATTTTTTTTATAAAAAAATTACTACTATAAAGATACATTAATTGTGTTCTTACTGGAAGCAAGTAACACTAACCTGTTTGAAGGTCAGGAAATAGATTCTTTCAGTTTGATTTTATATGCCCTTGCAAGAGTTTTTTAGCCAGCTACAGTGCTGATGGTAATTCTCAATTCCCAGAGAGATGAATTTTCCCTTCTGTAGCTCTCTGTAAAACTCTTAATCTAAAGATTAATTGCAGCAGAAATAACTCTGACTATACTATTATAGTTCCTGTCAAAACTATTTTGTCAGAGAGTTTGAAAGAATCCCCTCCCCCTGCAAAATGCATACGATTTAAGATGAACACAGTGCTATGGGAACAGAATATATTATTAAGAAAGTTTCAGAACATGTTTTATCTTTACGGGAATCCATAAAAAGCATTTCAAGCAGAAAAAAGCTGAAGACTTCTTGGGAAGTGTAAAGGCGGAAAAAACCCACAGTATGAGAAGAATTGTCTTAGCATTTGTGATCTTGCAATGTAAAGGTGGAGGCATTTTCAACTTTATTAAAAATGTAGTTTCAGTTCTATGTCTTGTGAGTTGTGTTTATTGACATCAAAGTGTACAATGATGTTTTGGGAACTTTATATGACATCATACTGCCAATGGACACAATGTGTATTTCAGTGCTCAAATGAGATAACAGCATATAATTTTTAGACAGAAAATAATTTAGCAAAGCTTTAAGACAGATACATGGTAATTTCTTTATAATTTTTTGTGGTAGTTCTTGTGGCAAGTTCTTTTATAACTTAAATGAGCAAAAAATTTTAAAATGCTCTATTGACCCTTTACTGCATCACTGTAGTTCCTTATATCAGGGGTTTGTTTACTTTTAAGTAGGCAGTGAAACATCCTAAATACAATTTTCACTTGCGGGCTTTCTGTTAACTGCAAATTGTAAGACTGGAGTAAGATGCCACGCAGCACGCCTCATACTTCACATATATTTCTTGTTCTGAATTTCATGATCTAGTTCAATTGTGCTATTTTGATGTGTAGTCTTTGAATAACTTGTAATATAGGACAGAAAATCAAGGGAAACCAGAGAAGATTAAATAAGAAAACTACAAAAAAATCTTGTCTGTTTACAGTAGATATGATTAATACTATTTTTTGATTAATTATTACCAATTTCTTGCTATATTTGCTATTATCTTTACCATATTACCAATTTTTATAAATAAAACTATGAAAACTGAGTAAGGATGTAGCACTGAAAGGAAAAAGGATTGTGTTTGTTCTTCCCTTAAACTGGACAGATTAATATATTGTATCAATCACATTGGGAGACGAACAATTGTAAGCTAAAGATCCAAGTCTCAGATTCCATCAGTTTGGTGAGCTGTAATCAGTCATCTCATTGTCCTTCCCTCTCTGGCCTTTCAGAGTTACCATGACACAAAAATATCTTCAATAGTCTTTGCCATTTCTTCTACTCACCTAAAAAAATCTAAATGAGCCTAAAATAAACATGTAGCATCTTCCAGGACATAACTGGATTTCCTCTTTGTTCTTAACCACCAAGTGCTCATCCATACAAGGGAATACTGACACATGTATAATGATGGATGGATATTTTTGCATAAAGGAGAAAAATTATTTAAATGAAATGAATGATAAATGGCCAAGGACTTAAACCTTTGACTTTCAGACTAACTTGTTGGACAGCTACATATAATTCTGGTGTGTCAAATCCTTTGGGTCTTCCAATTCAATTTACTCAGATATGATTTATTAATTTTAGGTTTACTTAAATTAATGAAGGGTTCTTATTTTTCCCTCATGTGAGTAATTTTGGTATTACAGACATTACTTCTTTGCCATTAATTTGATCTCTTAGGCTCCTGTCATGCTTGTTGAGTTTTCTGCCTGTTTCATGTTTCACTACTACATGTTTCATGTTTCCCACAATATATTGTGGCATATGCTGTGGTTTGGGTAGTGACAGAGATGCTAAACTAACATTCAAATAAAATTGAGTAAATTTTGTAAAATTTACCTAGAAAAGGAGTTTTGTAAACATCAAAATGAAGTTTCTGATAATAGTTACAATTTCCTATTAATTTTTCTTTCTTCTTTTAAATTTCATACGGCGCTTATATGACTTCAGACTCTTTCATATTAAAACACGACTGAAGTTCCCAAATTACTTGGGCGCTTTAAAAAAATTAATCTTTCTTGGATCCTCATTAACTTTAGGGGACAGAGAATTACTATTGTGATTCTGTGCACAGTGAGTACATCCTAGTGTCAGAATAAAGCTTTTGGAAATCTCAGACTAAGGTTTTAATTATTGTGCACTGTGGCCTATAATTTTCTGATATTTGTATGTAATTGCTAATGCTGTATTTTTGGATGGTTGGATTCCACGTTCAGTAAGTTGACATTGTGAGGTCAACCTCAAATCTATGCATTTGAGGGAAATCATTCTACTTTTTGAAGCAGTCATCTGCTTCAAAAGTGCTTGAGTGACACCCTCTGCTAGAGTTTATTTCCCTTCTCCATGCCTGTGGTACTACTGACTTGGAATTAGATTGTATGTTCATGTTCCATCAGGGAAACAACTCAGCCTGTCTCAAAGCTCCACAGAAAAATGGCTGATACAGGAACTACAAATGTGTTGGGTTTTTTTTTCCCTTCCTGTAACTGCACTGTTGTAATTATCTAGAAGACAGGTCAGATGCAGAATGGAGCAGCTATGCAGCTTACATCAAGTGAATGAGAAAGCAGCTCAGGGCCACAACTGTCATTTAAAAATAAATTTACTCTTCTGCTGAAACGCGACTGTGCTCCTGAGTTCCACTGACATGGGCTATACAGGGTGCTGGTTTCTTCTACTCCTTCTTTCTTGAACCACTATTTTCCCCTATTCAGGACCTGTCATGCATTTTGATTAGGAAGAAATCTCTTGCTTCTGCTCTGGAATTTTCTGAGCAATTCTTACCTAATCTTCAAGGTTTTAAGAAGCAATATTTATCTATGTTCTTTTAATGAAAATATATTTATCTACGTCATTTTAAGGAAAATAAGTAGAAACTATTCCTATACATTATTTGTTGCTTTGAATTGTATAGTTTGGAATGACAAATGGATGTAGTCTTTAATGTAACTACAGATATGACAGTTCCTGGGCTGAGGTGCTTGTCTAGAGTGAATAAAGAAAATAGCAGTGGACATCTGTCCAAGATTTCCAGGAATAATAAAAAAAAAAATGATTGCCATTAATTCTAATAACCCAATCAAAATCTCAACTGGAAAACAGAGCCTTCTTTCCAAATAAGAATGTAAGCTCCTGGTTATGTTTGCAAGACACATCATGCAGGTCCTCAGAATTTGTCACCATGCAGCAGACTTTATGAGACATTAAGACACCACCTACGGTAGGAGAAATTTTGGTGGACCTAAGCAGCAATTTTCTACATTTTCCAGGTCTGATGTTAAGGCATAGTAACAAGTCCACACAGCTACTAAGCTCAAACAACTTCCAGCAACTAGTTCTGAAACTGCCTATTTTTCATTTTGCTTTCCCACTACACATTACCATAATAAAAATTCCCCCAATTTATCTCTAGCTGTACGGTTCGTTATTTTAATGCTGCACATCTGGAAGTATTGCTGACATAGAGCCTTCAAGAATGCATGCCATGCCCCCACCATCTGCACAGAGAAGCTTATATGGACCCTAAACTTTCCAGATTTACAGTGAGTATAATAAGAGTGAACACTCACTCCGTATTTATCTTCAGATACCTTAAGTGTCCATCCATGGAGCTCAGATTTCAGATTTCATGGAGCTCAGATGGAGCTCCATGGAGCTCAGATTTCAGCACTTTTTCAGATTGTGCTTTATAGCTAAAAAAGCAGAAAGAATAAATTTTTTGGATGCCAGAGTAGTCACAATGTTTATATATTCAGCTACCAAATCAGAATCACTTATAAGGTGTATATGGCAGACATGGTAGATTTATAAATAATTTTACAAAGGTTTAGCTTTCACATAAATACAGCACAGGGAAATGATTGAAGGCTGTTTGCCCCAATGACCATGTACAGACACACGGCCCAATGTAGAATTAAATTTAACACTGAAGTAATTGAAATTTTAAACTTGATGGAGCCTTTACACATGAGTACAGGACAGTTGCAGCTCAAATGTGTATTCATCTAAGGAGGAAAAACCAACACCTTGATCTTTTGAATGAGTGGTGATTACTGACAAAACCTGTGGGTTGTTTTTTTTTAATATATTAGCAAGACAGTTTAACAAGGGCAAAGTAAAGTTTGATTTTATTTGTGCATTTTAACACAAATCTATGACTTCATTGGTGGTGATGATTAGGGATAATATCTAAAGCCAAAAAAATCACAGCCAGATATCTAGATATCAGTATAGGACACTAGATTTACAAGAGAAACCAGAAGAAAAAAAAAAATAAAAAGAACAATATAGACTGCGGGATTTATTTATGCCTCAAAGACATGGGAGACATCAAATCAACCCCTTCCAAAACCTTGCATATATCAATATTTTTATATATGAAAAAATATGGCAACTGTCTTAACATTTAGGGCATTTACAGAGATTAAAAAGTTATTTTTTTGTGAGCACCAAATGGTCTAGACTGGTAAGTCTAAATACAGACTTACATGCTTTACTAAAAATCTAGAGTAATGCATTTATATTTGTGAACAGGTATAAAGCATCATCTTAGCAAGCAGAATATGCACATGTTGTTTGATATCTGCAGTGATTAAATAAAAAAAAATATTTCTGAATATTTGTGGATGATTATACCATTTAGAAGGCCTTTGATGACTTAGGCACAGATATCATGTTATATATATGCATAGGCATTGATTTCACTGGTTTTGCATTTATAGACATCAGAGTTTTCCCCTATTTCTTTTTTTTTTTAACTACAGTTCTCTGAAATTGCTACTCAACATGACATTAGAAAGATGATCAGTGACCATAGACAGCTCTAGATATGCACATGAAGTTTTAATAATATGAAAGTCAAGGTGAAGTGAGGGCTACTCTTGTGACCAAGCTCAACTTCAAAAATGGTCAATATTTGAAATGTTCTTCCCATCGGAAGGGAATGATGATTTCAAGATATCAAAAATAAAAGCAGGTCTTATTTAAAAGCAAAAACAATAATAATAATAGTCACTTTGACAACTGATATTCTTCAGTAGGAAATGAAATTAATTCATTCTCTAGTCCTGACACTCTACCAGCACTACTTTTGTTCAGTTTTGCAAAAAGTTCTCCCACCCCATACTGGGCTTTCTGGAAAAGAACAAGGACCAAAAATACAGTGGAATACAATGCACAGTAAGGACTTTCATGGTGTTTTTATGTATAAAACATGGGTAATTAAATTCAATTTTTAGAAAATTCCAGTGGAAACTAAAGAGCTTTGTGATACTCTTGAATGAACACACAGTTTTCTTGTGGGTGGAGGTCTCAGTTTCATAAGCAAATGCGCTTTTTGGTTCAATGTAGAATATCCCACAGTTAAAGCGTCGGATCTAATTTCCTAACAGCATATGAAGAGGGGACAGTGAGTTGGTGTTTTTTCAGTGGGGCTGGGGGAAGAGTTTTATTGTTGCTATGGTAACCAAAAAATATTTTTTTCCTTCTTTTGCCATATCCTACAGTTTGCAGGCTCTAAGCTTTCAGATTGGACAATCAAGCTTTCTCTCCTACGTGTCAACAACTTGCCATAAAGAAGTGGGAAAAAAAAAGCAATGTAGTCGCATCAAAATAAATTAGCTTGAAACTGAGTAAACTTTAAGCTTTTACAGGGCAAACTTCAGCAGCTGATTCGATCACAGTAGGATGCATTTCTGCAATCTTGAGTAAATACAAATTGCGACTCAAATAATCTCTAAAAAAAAATCCTTTACCCTAAGGGGAAAAAAAAATAAATTAACAATCGTTTCATATAGTAGGATTTCCAGTAGAGAGGAGGATGAGTTCTTCCCTGTCTTGTGCCTCTTTGCATTCCATTCTAAGATCGCCTACAAAATCTGAAGAAAAGAGGCAAACTGCCAAGTCTGTTCTTTCCTCCAGGAAGTCTTATGCCTTTAGTGAGAAGCAGTGTGTCCCCAAAGAACTGGGGTCTGGGTCAAAATCTCTCCAAATATAGTTATGACTTTTACACAAAAGCAGGATTTGTTAGTTTTCAGTTGCTGAAAACAACCATTCTTTTCTCTCCAAATACAAAAAAGATAAGAATAAACCAGAGCAAGTCCAGTGAAGGGCCATGGAGATGGTCAGGGTTGGGGTCACTTGCCCTGTGAGGTGAAACCGAGGAAATAAAGGAGAATAAATTATGTGGTGGGCGACAAGGGCAGCTCCTACAGGAGGATCTCTTCACAGCGGTGCAAGGAAGGGAGTCAAGAAACAACAAATCTAAGTTGAAACAAGAGAGGTTCTGAATTCTTCACCATGAGAACGATCAAGACCATAGATACTGCAGTCTTGGTTTCCTTGGGGGTTTTCAACACTCAGTCTTTCATGAACCTGTGATATCTGGGCCTGATCACCTGAGTGTCATTCATGTGCTGCATAATGGTACTCAAGATGATCTATTCCATGACCTTTCCAGGCACCGAGGTCAGATTGACAGGCCTGGAGTTCCCTGGATCCTCCTTGCAGCCCTTCTTGTGGATGGGCATTACATTTGCTAGATGCCAGTCCCTGGTTTGCAATAACCACTGGTAAATGACGGAAAGCAGCTCAGTGAGCACATCCACCAGCTCCCTCAGTACCCTCGGGTGGATCCCACCTGGCCCCATAGACTTGTGGATGTCCAGGTGCTATAGCAGGTCCCTCACTATTTCCCTTTGGATTGCAGGGGCTTCATCCTGCTCCCCTTCTCTATCTGCTGGCTCAGGGGTCTGGGTGCTCGGTGAACAACCTACTCTACTACTGAAGACTGAAGCTAAAAGGGCATTAAGTACCTCAGCTTTTCGTCATCCTTTCTCACCATGTTTCTGCCCTCATCTGTTAAAGGATGGGGATTCTCCTTAGCCCTCCTTTTATAACTAATGTATTTATAGAAAAAAAATGTATACTTCTCAACATCCAAAGCCAGGTTAAGTTCTAATTGGGCTTTGGGCCTTCTAATTTTCTCCCCTCATAACATCTCTGTATCCTTCCTGAGTGGCCCTGCCTCTTCTTACATAGTCCAAAAATTCTCCTTTTTTTACAACGATATCTCTCTGTTCAGCCAGGCTGGTGGTTTTTCCCCTCACAACTCATTTTTCAGCACCTGGGGACAGCTTGCCCCTGTGCCTTGAAAACTTCCTTCGTGAAGAAAGTCCAGCCTTCCTGGACACCTTTGCCCTTCAGGATCACCTCCCAAAGGACTCTGTCAACCAGGCTCTTGAAAAGACCAAAGTCTGCCCTCTGTAAATCCATGCTGGTAGTTTTGATGATGCCTCTCTTTGCTTCCTGGAGAATGGAGAACTCTCAGCTGTACTGAGATAGGACAAGGGGCAATGGCCTCAAGTTGCACCAGGGGAGGTTTAGATTGGATACTAGGAAACATTTCTTCACGGAGAGGGTTATTGGGCATTGGAAAGGGCTGCCCAGGGAAGGGGTTGAGGCACCATCCCTCACCAAAGGACCACCACCCTTTGAGGTGTTCAAAAGACGGGTTGACATAGTCCTTAGGAATATGGTTTAGTGATTTTTGTCAGGGTTAGTTTGATGGCTGGACTAGATGATCTTTAAGGTCCCTTCCAACCTAGACAATTCTATGATTCTATGATTCTATGATTCTACTGTGTGCCCAATAGATATCTGGTAGATTGAAGTCTCCCACAAGGAAAAGGGCTAGTCATTTTGAGATTTCTCCCAGCTGGTTGTAGGATATTTCAGCACATCATAATATGAGGTCCTTTTCACTAGTTTCTACTCATTCTTTCAATAAAATAGCGTATTTCCTGAAAGTTGTAATATTCCCACTTTGTATTAGTCCTACTTCAGTTGATTTAAGACATTTTTGAAAACACATTTTTTTCGTATTTACTTTTCTTTGTAGTTAGTGGTAATAATTAGAATATCCTGCGTATTACACAGCAGTCTTCTTTTAATGATTCTGCTATATTATCTTCTGAACACTTCTTAAACATTGTTTTAAATGAAAATTTAAGCTGCTGGCAAAAGACTGAAAGCTTGCTGCTGAAGCACTCTTTCATCTGCATTGCAAATTAACAACTAAGAACACGTCTACTTGGAAATAATGCAGCAGTGGTAAGGAAATCTCACAAGTTTCAGGATGACGTTATTCTTCCATAAAATCCATGAACCTGACCCCTAAGCACAGCTTTGTTCCACTTTATTATTATCATTACTTTCATAGACTTACTAAACATTACATGACATTAAAGGAACATATTTCAAGGTCCAGGTCTTTTTTCGTGTTTAAACTCGTGTCCATTGTGCTTTACAACCTAGAGATGGTTCAGATGGTTAAGTTTCCAGTGATAAAAGTGGCCTATGTGTGAAGGAGCTGCAAGAATTCACCAGAAACAACCCTAGTGATGTCACAGATCATCTCAATTGTTTCTCTTTCAAGCCCCAAAAACTGCAGCAGCTTGTTTGAAACAAAAACTGTACCAAAAAACAAAAAAATCCTATTTTTAAATTAAGAATGCATTTTTTAAATGTTTTTAAAATTGACCATGATAACTGCTTTTCTTAAATACCATTCTGAAAATATCAATAACATAAATTGATTAAAATAAATAGAAATTGACATCAGCACACCTTATGTCTATAAAGCAAATGACTTCAAGGAAAAAAAATACTAGGAGGAAAATCTTTTTTTTTCTACACGTAGCGCCAGTTTGCCTAAATCAGTCATTATACTGCCTAAACAAAGCTACTCTTCTGTTCTAGCTACTGAAATTCCTCTGGCCCTTCTGCAGCAGGTTCTCTTGCATTAGAGAAATCTCTCTGTAGGATTGCCACCATTTCCAGGGTGGACATGTAATGAAGACAGGCAACTATTTTTAACTCTGCCATGTAGGATGCACAAAATAAAATAATCCTTGTATGGGCTGTATGTGCCATGCTTCTAGGCATGATCAAGGCAAACCAGCCACCTACCTGGATATTGGCTTTTTTTCATCTCCTCCCAGTAGTAAGGGTTGAACAGAGCAGTCAGATACTGCCAGTGCCTCCCTGACTTATTTTATGTTTTACTTGTTAATGGAGACCGTAGTTTCCAAATCTCACAAAACAAATCAGTTCAGTGGCTGCAATTCAGAGCTCGTTCAGGTCTCAACTGTGTAAATAAAATCACCTAAATTCAGAAATGTGGTATTTTCCTTAGGAGACTGCAATACAGAAGAAGCAGGTTTCTGCTCTCCTGCTGAGGTTTCTTCACTTCACGTCATTAAAACACATCAATAAAGCCACCTGAGCACCTGCCTGTCGTTACGGACTATAAATCCCTCGGTATTACCAACCACTCCAACTTCATTTTAGCAAGTGTCTGTTCATGATTAAATGTTCTATGTTTCAAAGAGTTGCATCTTCAGTTGAAGACGGATGGAAGCAGCAAGGCTAACAAATCAGGAGCTGAAAAGGATTAGAGACAGTTTTCAGCATTCTTGAAAGGGCTACTTTATGCTCAGTTAAATTACTGATATCCTCAAAATATATTAATTACCGTAACTAGAGGACTGAAATCAGTGAGTCTTACTTTCTCCCGTGTGAACTCTTGAGAATTTCAAGTGCACACGACTAGTAAAGAAAGAAGAAACTCTACTGTGCCCTGATATATTTTATGTGTCTTATTTCTAGCCTCAATTCATTTAATATTTTAATTGTGAGATCATATTTGCTACTAGATAAAGAATTATCTATGTACAATCTATTTCCTATGAACATACTTGAAAATTATGATGAGGCCACCTCTTAATCAGTCTTTCCCTGTTAAAACTTCCCAGATTACAGGCCATTCTCAAAACTCTTCTCTGAATTCATCTCAAAGTGTTTTACATTCTCAATAAACACACCTAATCTGGACATTAATACATAGAACAGTGACACTCATGTTGCATAGAAAAGTAGTATCAGCTTCTAGGATTTTACTTGACACTTGCCTTCTAACCCAACAGTATTTTGGGGATGGAGGCCATCTTCAACACAATCAAAATCTCATGCGAAACCAGCACAAAACCACGAGGGAAGATATGAAGCAAAATACGTTTAAACATTTCAATATTTGTCGCATAAATTCAGATAATAATGTTTTATATTTCCCTCTTCACCTAATGTTGGAACATACAAAACTTGTTTAACCATTCACTCTTTCCACAACTTGTGATACTCTCTACCAAGTATCTTTTAATTCTACTTACACTGTCAATTATCAAAAGCACACGATTTACATTATTTTCTTTTCTTTTAAAGTATTTTTTTGTTTAAATCTGACAGACTTCGAAATGTCATGTCAGATGTTTGCTATTAGAATAAAATTGTGAACAAGTATGATGCTGTTGCCTGCCTACCTTTTATATATTAAATATGAAGAGTGGAAAGAACATAGAGATAGTTTCTCAAATACGGCTGTTAAGCAGCTTGCATTAAATTCTAGTATTTCCTCGGCAATTACTCTGTGCAATCACACGTGGAGTTTTATCTTGACCCTATTTCATTGAAAGGATGAGTGTTTCTTTTCTTCAATTACCTATGCTATTTTGGGGTGTAAATTCATCAATGAAATTCCACTTAAATGCCATGGTTATTTTTTTTTTAATTTCATATGGAAGTTCATATGTTAATTACCTCTACCTTCACAGAATATGCATTGATGGCTTGATTACAGTTGGACACTTCTGTTTCCCCCTTTAAAGCCTTTCTCTGATGGGATCCCTTAGGTAGATCTGCATTTAATTAACAAATGTCTCTGCAACACAAGTATCTACTGAATTTGAATTCTGACCTAACTTGACTTGCCACATTAATTAAATTAAAGTGGTTTCCTGGAAGGACATTGTTTATTGATGAGATGACCTAACCAAATATTAGCTTGGCAGGTATCTGTGGTCAATATGGAACCATAGGGAAAAGTGGGGTAGAAAAGCAATCAGATTGCAATTTTCTTAGCAGCTCCTTTTGAAACTAGGCTATTTCAGTTCTTTCAACTCCACTTTGAAATGTTCATAATACAACATCCACAAAGCTTTGGGAGACATTCTGTCATTTAGGAGCCTGTATGTGGAAATTGCCTCTAAAAGTACTGAATTTATCTGGTCAATACAAAGTAAAAAAAAAATGCAGATATTGACATTGACAGGGACTTCTCCAAGAAGACTAAAAGGTGCCTATAAAGCAAACAGCTTATGAATTTTCAGTCCTCTCAGGAAAATCAACAGGGCTTGGTTGAAAGCAGATGTGTCCGTGAAAAACAACACATGCTTGTGCAGAGGTCCAGAAAGGGTCTGGCTCCTTTGGCCACAGGATGGTGTTTCATGGCAACATCATACAGCCCAGAGAGATTAAAAAAATATTTTGCTTACCAAATTACACACCTCCTTATGAGTGAGGGGAGACAGCAACAGAAACCTGAAGAGAGGCAGAAAAATGATGACTAACCCTAAAAACTTAGGAAGAAGTGGAATATTCACAGAAAGGAATGGGTCTGCGTGGCAAGTATCTGAGCTGATCACAAACTAATCAAAGTATTAGAAAGGTGTTCAGCCCTTTAGGAGGACCTGGTCACCTAGAGTAGATTACAAAAGTAAGAAGATTAGCTGAACAGAAAGAATTAGGCCTTGTGATAATGAAGAAATTTAATTAAATCTCTGCCTATTGAGAAAGGAATAATGTGTGAAAACAGGTTGCTCAGCAACACATACAGTGTCCTATGACAATTTTCTGATGCTCGACATCTTTTATGACAAAATATCTACATAGCACAGAGGTGGAACCAGAGGAGGGCAAACAGTTTCTGCACTTGGGAACAAAATAAAGCTCTAGAGCTTCGAATTTTCAACTAAATTCCAGTTCTCAGAAGAATACTGGGAAAAAAATAATAAAACAATTAAATGAGTAACAGCTAGTGACTTCTTTCTATGACAAGATACAAGGTTTATGGAGGTTTCATCTACTATCTTTTGAGTTCAGGGCTTTGACACTGCCTCATCTGATATGCTCATAAACAGGAGAGAAAGCACAGTGTAGATGAAAACAGATTAGCACAGAAGGAGAGCTACTTCTAGGGACCAGTACTATTTAACATCTTTGTTGGTGACATGGACAGTGGGACAGAGTACACCCTCAGCAAGTTTGCTGACGACACCAAGCTCAGGGGCGCAGTTGACATGCTGAAGGGAAGGGATGCCATCCAGAGGGACCTGGACAGGCTTGGGAAGTGAGTCCGTGCAAATTGCATGAAGTTCAACCAAGCCAAGTGCAGGGTCCTGCACCTGGGACGTGGCAATCCCAAGCACAAATACAGATTGGGCAGAGAATGGCTGGAGAGCAGCCCTGGGGAGAAGGACTTGGAGTGCTCGTGGATGAGAAGCTCAACATGAGCTGGCAGTGCATGCTGGCAGCCCAGAGAGTCAACTGTCCTGGGCTGCATCAAGAGAAGCGTGGCCAGCAGGTCTCAGGAAATGATGCCCCTCTACTCTGTGCTTGTGAGACCCCACTGTGTCCAGCTTTGGAGTCCTTAACACAGGAAGGACATGGACCTGTTGGAACGGGTCCAGTGGAGAGCCATGAGGATGATCAGAGGAATGGAGCACCTCTCCTGTGAAGACAGACTGAGAGAGTTGGGATAGTTCAGCCTGGAGAAGAGAAGGCTCTGGGGAGACCTTTTAACAGCCTATCAATATCTGAAGGGAGCCTACAAAAGAGCTGGAGAGGGATTGTTTACGGGGAAGTGAAGTGACAGGACAAGGGGCAACGGTTTTAAATTG
>BJBW01005358.1:0-45850 GCA_004320125.1 Scolopax mira | reverse complement strand
TTCAAGGCCAGGCTGGATGGGGCTTGGAGCAACCTAGTCTGGTGGGAGGTGTCCTTGCTCACTGGAGGAGGGTTGGAACTCGATAATCTTTAAGGTCCCTTCCAACTCAAACGATTCTATGATGTTATGATTCTACTTAGAGAACAATTCTCGGGAAGTTACTACCAACGCTGTTTCATCAAAAAGAAACAATACATCTATTGAAATTCCCCATTGATTCAGGCCTACTCAGTGCTTTCCTTAATGTTGAGGATGCTTGAAGATAAAACGTGACAGGCAGTTGGAAGGACAGACCTAAAACTGAAAAGTTCTCTTGACAACGTGGAACTATGCTTTGAAAAACTAACCTGAGGCAAACCAAATTACCCTTAAATATGGGCAATATTCTGAATCTAGGGTCAGCAACCTAGTAAACAAATGCAGCATGGAAAAATGGTTTCACAGAAAAGGATTAGCAGTTTTTATGGTTCAGGTGCTAAACATCATTTCATGCTGTTGAAAAGCAGTAAATTGTATTTGGGATGTATCTGCTAATACACAGCCTGTAAAAGGTAGGAAACTATCCTCTGCTGTACTTATCAAGGATGAAGACTCACGCCGAATACTGTGTCAAATTTCAAGCATTTCAATAAAGATAAAGGTCAGTTGCAGATAGTCCAGAGGAAAGAAGAAAAAAATGCAAAGAGAATATGACTTGAGAAAAAAGGAGGAGGAGAGAAAAGCAGAAAAGAGTAAGAGAACGGTAAGATAAGTTTCCAAGTACCTAAAGAGCTGCTGCAAAGAGGATAGCATGAATCGATTTTACATGCCTGGGGATTACATGAGCAATACTAAGAGATTTAACCAGCATCAAAAGGAAGAAGCAAGTTAGTCCTAAGAAAAAAAAAAAAATCTAACCATGTGGAAAATAACACAGTAAAATGTAATATGGAAATTGTGATGTCCAGAATCAGTCCCTTCAGAGGGATTTTGGCCTACCATAGACATGGGCTGACAGAGACCTAAGGAAGTTTGACAAGGGCAAACATGAAGTCGTGCTGCTGGGATGGAGTAACCCATGGATGGAGTAGCCCATGGATGAAGTAACCCACGCCAACTGTGTGCAGGGCTGCATTGGCAAAATGACAGCCAGAAGATAGAAGAACATGGATATTGCCCTCTACAGAAGTTGTGGGATTCAACTGTTGTTCATGTGCACTTGTATAAGACACCAAGTGCAAGACAGAAGATGATTTCCTGAAGTCAGTCCAATGTGATTTGGAGCCTAGAGGAAACGATGCACAAGGAGAGGCTGAAAACTGAAGCTGTTCAGTCTTCAGAAAAGAAGGGTCATCTTACCTGTGCCACCTTACCTGGCCTGCCTAATGAGAAACTGTCAAGAATAGAGAACCAGACCCTCCTCAGGAGTGTCAGTGACAGATGAAAGAAGATTAACACAAACTGCAGTAAGGGTAATCTGCTTAGATGCAAGGGAGAAAAGAATTCACCACAAGGGTTGTCAGGTATTGCAGCTGGGTGCCCAGAGAAGTTGTGGTATCTCCATCTTTGGGTGAACCTGGGTGAAAAAGCCTGCAACAAACTCACTCAAACTGGACATACATGAAATACTCATGCAAAGAGTAGTAGCGGCACTAAATGACATTCACAGGTTCCGTCCAGGTTATTCCATGGATTCAAGTCTTCCTGAAAGAGGAAGGAAAGGCATAAGCACACTTGATTGTATCCTGCGTCACAAGGATGACTACCTTACCTTGAACAACTCTGTCACCTCTATAATTTTCCCTCTTTCCCTCTAGCATTTTCCCTCTTACAGGGGTATTTTGAGGGGGATATATACAACTGACAACAGGGGAGATATCAGCAGACAATTTCATAGAATGAGAGATGGTTGTAGTTGGAAGGAACCTCTGAAGATCATCCAAGTCCAATCCCTGTCTCAAAACACCATCAACTAGAGCAGTTTACTCAGGACCATGCGTACCTGGTGCTTAGCATCTGAAATATGTACAATGATGGAGACAATATCAAGAAGAGAAGACTATTGGAAATAAGTTCCTTTCCCTGAACACAAAAAACTTCCTGGTCAGGTCTCACATGTTAAGTCAAGTTTTCATGGCACATATTCTTACCAGACCCACAAACATTTCAAAATGACACATAGAAGTGTCACTGGAACAATTAACTTACCTATAAACCAGGAAAATGCTTACAACTGCCTTAACTCATTTTTATTTTTGTATTTTTTACCATCATCATCAGTTACAATAATAATGCAGGGAATTTCCTGTCTTTCTTCAGCACAGCTGGAAAATTTATCTCAATTTTGCCTTACACCACCCCTTTCCCATGTACTCTGTATGCAGTTATTTGTCATAAACAAATAAATTAGCCTTAACTGTTATGAGCACACAGAGTGCTTTCAATTAGAGGTGGCACCTTCAGACCCTGTTCACTCAGCAGCAGGAGGACAGGAAAACATTTCTGTTATTGAACTCCTCAGTGCTACCTTGCTTGGGGATATTTATTTTAATAAACACAAGGTCGTTATGCTGGCATGAGGACACCACAGGTTCTCCCTAAGTGCTACTCTCTGATTACATGTTATCCATTTTGCTATTGTATCTCTAGCTGAATTTCTCCAGCCTCAACAGAGCAGCTACTATTAAAATTAGAAAAAAAAACCCCAAACCTCAAGGGAGCCCAGTCTCATAAAGAGAAGGCTGTGATTGCGGGCAGCGAGCAGTCAGCTCCGTACGCAGCCATAGAATCACAGGATCATAGAATTCCATGGGTTGGAAGGGACCTTTAAGATCATCTAGGCCAACCATCAACCTAACCCTGATAAAAACCACCATTAAACCATGTCTCTAAGCACTATGTCAACCCATCCTTTAAATCCCTCCAGGGATGGTGCCTCAACCACTTCCCTGGGCAGCCCATTCCAAAGCTTCATAACCCTTTCAGTGAAGAAATTGTTCCTAATCTCCAATCTGAATCTCCCCTGGTGAAACTTGAGGCCATTTCCTCTTGTCCCATCACCTGTTCCTTGGGAGAAGAGGCCGACCCTCCCCTGGCTACACCCTCCTTTCAGGGAGTTGGAGAGAGTGAGAAGGTCTCCCCTCAGTCTCCTTTTCTCCAGGCTCAACATGCCCAGCTCACTCAGCTGCTCCTCATCAGACTTGTTCTCCAGACCCCTCACCAGCTCCATTGCCCTTCTCTGAACCCACTCCAGCACCTCAATGTCTAGTGGGGGCCCCAACACTGGACACAGTGCTCGAAGTGGGGCCTTACCAGTGCCCGGTCCAGGAGGATAGTCACCTCCTGAGACCTCCTCACCACACTGTTCCTGACACAGGCCAGGACACTGGTGGCCTCCTTGGCCACGTAGGCCATGATTCCAGCCACCTTTCTGCTCTCGCACCACCCAGCATCTGTCACCTCACACTAAGCCACAAGAACTGCATCTATCTCTGCGCACTGAGGACATGGCCGCTGCTGTCTTACCCACCTTTTCATTTTGTATGCACATTAGAATGTAGCAATGGAGGTATTGGTCGTTGAGGAGTTCTTTTAAGAGCTTGACGTCTTAGAATTTCTGACTGAATCGAGAATGAACAATAACCTACTCTGTGAAACACTTCTCTTTTAGTAAACAAATTATACTGTCAGGCCAGCCAAAGCCACTCAGTTTTATGGATGTTTTGGTCCACTGCTGGTGCCACAAAGCACCGATTTGCCACAGTGCAGAAGGACCAAAGCAATATGATGAAAACTCATGCACAAACCTAAAAAACTCTTGTCAAACAGATCAGTGTACCTCCAGTGAGAACGGTCTCACATCTTTTATATGCCAATGAATGGAGAATTAAACATTCTTAAAAATATCTGAAAGAGATGGTATGTCCTCCAACAGCAGGGAAACAACCAAATAGATATTCAATATTCCACGTGAAAAAGGAAGAAAATAAAATATCATTGAGACTGGACGAAAAAACACCGCCACAAAAACTCTCAAGCTTTCAATTCCATCAACACATCACTTATTAGAAATTGAGCTTTTTCTGAATCTAAATATAGAGACCGCACACTATCATTCTGGATGTTGGAAAATATAAAGGGAACCTTGTTGGGATTCTGACTTGGCAGAGACAGGCAGTGACTGCCTTCACCTCTGTGCTGTAAGCCACAAAGGACAATATTGCTGTTGGGCAGACAATAATGTGCAGAGACAATACTGGGTGGGAGAAAGGAAAGGGAAAAAATCTTTGTTTTATGACTCTAACCCAAACTGAAAAAAAAAACCAACGTATAAAGCAACATGTGTCTGTCTTCCTCTTTTACCGTCACGTACCACATGATTTAAAAGAACCAATGGAAAAAGATGGATTCTTTTTCTGATCTTTTTTTTTTTTATTTCTTTAAGACTTCAATTTATTAATTGGAGTAAGTTTTCTAAAATCAAAAAGCATTTTCTAATGTTCATAGAAAACATACCGTAGAAACTTGCATCTACGACCTACTGCTGCATTGGGGAAATCACATTTACACTCTGTCCATCTTCTCAGGCTGAGAACAACCTTCTCAATAGCCATGGCAACGTGTAAGGGAAATACATTTGTGCTTTAAAACACAGACAAAAATCTGGCTGCTGCCAAAAGCAATTAATCTTCACGCTCTGCCATTTATAACAAAATCCGTAATTCAGGCAACACTTATAATTAGCATTTGAGACCCTCAACTATGTGGTTGACATGACACATAGCGTTTTCTTTGTTAGCAATAATATCCAGAATATCTGGTTTCTTCAACATTTTCTAGCTCTTTAGTTTCCTCAAAATAAATGACTTGCTCTGTACTTTTGGTGAAGACAGGCAACCACTTTCTCATTTTCAAATCCCATCATTTTTCCTACGTACAAAAGTCAAAAACTGAAGCCTCCTATACCTGGAAGGTATATTTGATGAAAATGGACAATTCACTCACAGAAATAATTCCTCAGAGTTCCATGCTGAAAAGATGTTTATAAAAACAGGTTTCAGGGCATTTCTCTCAACACTGAGCCCGAGCATTGAACTGAGCTTGCTGGAACACTTCGCAGTGCTTAAAGCATCACTCGGATCAAATGGAATCCTGTGGTGTGTTTGCCACCAACTCTCCTTCCATCGGGTTTGTCTGGTTACATCGATTTAGGTCCCTTTCTAAACCCCAGGTACAAATCGTGCTCTCACTATCCTCAACCACATAAACTGCTTCATAGTTTGCCTTTTAAAATTTTTCTTTATCTGTATTGTGAATTTTCCTCTTTCTGTTTCTTATTAGTCTCATTATTAATTCTCATTATTAAACATCTCTTCTGACTCACTGTATGTGTAAAGCACAATTGTCTTCACTTGCTGTGTCTTTTTGTGCCAATTCTGCATGCACTCCATCTCCACCATGTATTACTATGCACATCCAGATACATTCATTATTGCCCTTGCATTTCCCACAGGAAACAAATCCCACAGGATTCAAGTGTTTTGTAAAACAAGTGCTAGAAGGAAGAAATAAATAAAGAAGAAGAAGACAGAAGAAAGAAGAATAAAGAAGGAGGAGGAGGAAGAGGAGGAACTGCTGATGTAAAAGATGAGTTTTTAGATGAAAACACATCTCTCGTTTGCTATAGGCTTTACTACAGATCATTGCTACACATATATTGAATCTGTCTGGAAAAAGATATCTTTCTGGTAGACATGCTGCTTGGCATCTGAAACTTCCAATGATATATTTGTCCTTCAGCATGGGACTATCTTACTTTGAGTTCTGATTACTCTTTGCGGGGAGGGAAGGAAGGAGTGACTTATTAACTCTTCATAAACAGCTGTATAACATAAAGACAAATCAGAAACTTAAAATAATCAGGATAACAAATCAGAATGAACCACTAAACTGTTCAATGTCTGTTCTTATATACTGTTCAGGAAAAAATTATAACCTATCAAAACTACTTAATATTTGCAAAATAGAGAAAAAGAGCTTGTTTTAATGTTTAGACGACAAGCTTCAACAGTGGGATTCCAATCTGACAATGCCATTTTTGAAGGACATTTCTCTTTGTATTGAAAATCTTCATCTCAAAAAGCAGTATAATACCTTCTCTTGTCCATCCTCCCCCTATTGTATACTATCACTCAGCCTTAACCAATATCCAGGCTTAGTCACTGGTATCATGCATTTGCTTTTGAGCAGCTTTGCCCTAGGGATTGATTTAACCAAATTTGGAAAATACTTTAATATCATCAAGCATGAGGTGTTGCATAAAGGGAGGGGGGCACCTATTGTTTAATACAAGTTAGAGTTTTAATAAAGAAATCCTTGGAGTAAGCACACATTCCTGAATGCTGCTGTGCATTTTCATTTAATAGCTCCAAAAGTAATTATTATGTAGCTTACCTCAGTGTTTTGGAAAACATAACATGCAGTTATTTTGTGATTTCATGTTATTTTTTCATATCAATCTTGCCACTTCAAGAGGCCTTAAAATATAATGAAAGATCAGAGATCCTGTGATTAAGCTGAGAAGAGGCTTGCATTTTCAAAATTCGGCATTCAGATACATCATTTAATAGCCCTTCAAAAAATTCTAGCTTAAAAGGCATTTAATAATAAGTATTTAATCAATCAGCAAAATAAACTGTTCCCATTTTTTTTTTTATAAGGTATGTTACTCAATTCAGAAATCAAGAACTACCTTTTGGAGTTGCTCTAGGAGCACCCTGTAACTGGCAATGCAATAACCTGGAGATATTCGGTGGGGGCAGCTGAAGTACAAACACATTCATAAAACCAAGGAAACAAGGCTCAAGAAAAGGACAGAAAAACAATCCAAGCAAAGAAATGTGGCCTAGAGCTGGAATCCAATTCCCTTGTTCCCACTGCCACATCACCCCTGGTAAGATCTACCCCAGGCACCTTCTTCTATACCCAAACCAAATGGGTAACCAAAAAAATGGTGCTTTCAACCATTCAAAGCATGGCATTTTCTCATTGAATATCAGCAGTGTAGAAACATAAGGTTTTCAGCGTCGAAGCACTGAAACGCTAACGAGACCGTTAGAAAACACTAAATATATTATGCCGACAACTTCAAACACCACAACACTGCTGCATTAACACGTAATCTAAGTGCCACACAACATTGTTTGAATGTATTTGCTTAGTATCATCTGGAGACATTTTTGTTTGCTCTAAAATATGGACAGAAGAGGAACAGTATGAATTTTTCTTTACACATGGTACATGACAGCTTCATTATAGCTTATTAATCGTTCATGAAGTTAATGAACTATTCTGGTTTCCTTTGTTTTATATTTTCTCATAGATTTATCAAAAGGAATTGAAATAAAAATCCTTATGCTGGTCTAAAAATAAGATTGATATAAATATATTCTCTAAAGCCACCAGGTAAATCTGAACATAAATCCTTTATCTCTTTTGTCCTCGATATAGTTAGTTTCCCAGTGAAAATAGCCAATACTGAAATTACCCTTTTAAAGCTCAGAATAATACCAAGTGTACAGTATGGGATACAAAAATGCATGGAATAGAATAAAAATATACTAATTGCATGTTGAGAGTTAATAATGTATGCTGTGATTACTTCTTGTAAAAATAAATAAGCCATTGAACCTGCAAAATGGGAAGGAAAAATCTCTGTCAGTATTGGATTTTCCCTAAAGAAAAACTTGATGTATTTCTACCCCCGCTATAGCAGTTCCACACACCAAGGATCTAAATCTTCACACCTACCACATGATCCCTTTCATTAAATTCTAACAGCCTAATCTAAAGCACTGGAAATCAGTACAAAGCTTCCAGCAATGAAAAGATAACCTTGTATTTTGGGACACTATTCATGAATATTCACGCAACACTAGACTTTAGACACATAACCAAGTTAAAAATACTAAAATTCCTTGAAACCATTGTGAATTTCCCTACTGCGTATGTTCAATTACTACTATTAACTCTAATTGCTCTCTTAAAGCATTCTTTGGGGAGACATTCCTTGGTTATCAACGTTTCTGAAATAGTTTCTTATAACGGATCATGGGCTATTCTGGAAATGTTTCTCTTCATCTCATCACTTCTCCATCAAAATGTGGATGCCTAATATTCAAGCTAAGAGGTTTACTGGAGCATCTATACAAGCTATTCATTTTTTATAACCTTAAAATTAACTTGACAATCCGGAGTTCTTTAAAATTCAGGTCAATAAAATCACCACTAACATCTAATAATGGGATAATTCTGTGTAAATGTTATTACCGAATCCCACAGAAAACTGTAAAACCAGTCAGATTTGTAATATTTAGGGAGTCTTGGTAGCATCTTTTGTTGCTACCTTTTGTTGAATTTGAGGATTCTCAGGAAGAAAGAAGAAAAGCAATGGTCCCCTTTAAAAGTCAGAGAAGTGAGGGAGAAAGCACATTTAATGACCTGAACTTTTATATTAATAACTCATTAAGATTGTTTTAAATCTATGAATAAGCAGCAGCTTCAATTTAAACCAGGTCTCATTTCAAAATTGTTTCCCCTCCTAGGACCACATTATGGACATTCTCACATTTGATTTTAAATATTTGAAGTTTTCAATGTGATAAGATAATCTCTAAAATCTCTACTGCTAATTATTGTAGAGAGAAAAGATAATCTTGGTGTTCGAGATTCAAGCTAATTGTAGGCTTAAAAAATAATAAAAAACTTAACAAACAGAATTGACTATAGAGCTTTAGGTTTACTATGTTCTCTCCACAACTGTTGTCTTAAACCACTGTCAATGGTAGAAATAAGAAACTGAGAATTCACTGGGTACCAGGTAGCCTATGTCTATGTGCCCATTCAATTTCCATTTTTCAGCTTCTGAAGTCAATCTTCTAGCCATCATTTTAAAGCAATTATCAGTAATACAAAAAAAAAAAAAAAACAACCCACAAAGCAATTAGGCCCTTTAAAAGATCTTAAATACCTGTAGCTACTGCAGAAGGAGTAGAGGAATGTAAGAAAAGAGTATAAACCAAAAGCCTTAATTTTTCCTGCTGGGAACTCCAGACTTATAATTTCTTTTTAAAATCCAGCAGCTGTATAAAATAACAAGCACCCGGTGTTCTCAGTTTGAGGACTGAGTCCCATTGGAGGCATGGAGAACTTCTGGCTATCATGCTCAAAGTACTTTTTCAGATCTAATGATTATGAAAATGCACATTAATGCATGAGCCAAGGTTCAAGTAGTAACATCTCCTGGTGGACAGATCAATAATTCTCTCTGAGATGAACCTCACTGTTAAAAGACACTAGCACCTTGTCTCCAACAATAAAACAGTGGATAACAAAACTATTTTTCTCTTTTTGCCTTTTCTCCCTCTCTTTTGGTTTTGATTTGATTTTTTAGAGATTTCTGCTGAGCACATGGAAACGTGACTGGGGATTCCCACTTACGTACCACAGAATTCAGGGAAGTCACAAGTAGGTTTGTGTTTTCCCAGTGTCCCTTCTCTATGCCGATAAGCAAACAGAAAAGAAGCCTGTATCCAAAGACTAGGTCAGGATCTAGACCTGCTAACCCTACCCATGAAAATATTTCTATTTTCTTAACATGACTGAGATTTACATGTCCTGACTGATTTCACAAATTTAGCTCAAATAGAAGGGAAGACAAATATTACAGATTATGAAAACATTTAGAATCATGGAATTGTCTAGGTTGGAAGGGACCTTTAAGATCACCTAGTCCAACCATCAACCGAACTCGGACAAAAACCATCACTAACCCATGTCTCTAAGCACTATGTCAACCTGGCTTTTAAATAACTCCAGGGATGGTGCCTCACCCACTTCCCTGGGGACCCCATTCCAAATGACAAATCTACCAGTCAAACCGAACTGCCCTTAGTTGGGGTGTGATGATAGTACTCATTGCCTTCTTGGTAGCATCTTCTAACAGGAGCCAGGTAACTAACTCAAAAGTTAAAATGCCATTTAACAGTGTCAGAGGACACTTAATCATGAACACAAAACCCAATGAATCGGTGAGGACACATGAAATGCACAATATAAGAAATTGCACATGAGATAATGCACCAAGACATTCTCCATGGAGAAGCAGCAAGCTTGAGCTTTAACTCATCCTCAGTCAGTAACTGGCCTTCACTACGTGAAATGTTACTGACACTCATTAGCAAGGCTACAAAACTGTCTTTATGGTGTAAGGAAGTACCATTCTCACTTTACACTTGTAAAACTGAGGTACAGTGGGTTAAAATGTGGCTACAGCAATATCAATAGGTTTGAACTATAGAAATCAAATGAAACATTAATACATGCTCTTAAACTTCAAGCTAATAAAGCTCCAAAGGAGAGTTCTAGTTGTCTGTGGAAGAGAAATTGCCAGACATTTGAAAGATGCCATGTACAGAAGTGACCTATTTTATTTGACTTATTTACAAGGAGTGAGGTAAAGAGAAAAGTGGAAATCTTCTGTAGCAAGAAGTATGAATCACTTCAAGGACAAGAGGACACCCACGGTGCTACAGACAACTTGAAGGAAGGGAGCCCAGATGGCTTTGAAGTAAATACAAGTCCATTTCTGGCTACACCTAAGCTTACTTATCGATAGGGAGGCATCCAGGAGTGAGCAAGCCTACTGCACATCCATCATTCGCATTTCTCCATTTCATTATAGACAGAAAATGCACTCACAATATGTCAAGCTGAAATAGCTCTTGGCATGAGTCAGAGAGAAAAAATCGTAAAAAAAAGTCAGCCAGGAGGAAATGCAAAATCATATAAACCCCAGGGAAGTGTTTGTTTCTCTCATACTCTGGAAAGGAAAATGCTTCATTTTGCAGAAAATAAAATCAACAAAAATTTCAACATAAAATTTCTCATATCCTGATTGTTGATAAAAAGTAAAATATTTTTTCTAACTCTCTTTCCCTATTACCTGTCCAAGAGAAGGACAGACATAGAGACAAAATGTCTAGAATACATCTTCTCTCTATATACCTTCTCTCTCTATGCCTCATTTTTCCTCCCTTGCCTTTAATTTTCTCTGGGATTATTATGGTTTACTCACACCAAAGAGGATGAGACAGAGAGGAAGTTGTTCCCATTTAACAAATCCAGTCTCAGTAGGGTTGAAGAGATTTACGGGGTTTAGCACAGGTCACCCTTCATTCTGCGTAGAGGCTGAGGCACGTAAAGGCTGTGTCTCCACTGCCTGCTAAATGTGTTCAAATATCCCGAAATTCGGGGATGCCCTGGCTGTTATGGTTTGAATGCCACCAAAATGCCCCACCGCCCTTTTCCTGCCCATGCACTGCTACATCCTCCGGAGGGAAAAGCAGCAGTGCACGGGTCTCCTTTTTGCCATCCAGACTTGGCCAGGATGGAGACAAATTGTCTCCCCAGTGCTGAAAACATGTTCTGCATTCATCATTTTATCCTTCCTTTATCGCTTCATCTTCTGCTTCAACAAATGGACTGTCAAACA
This sequence comes from Scolopax mira, assembly GCA_004320125.1. Classification (NCBI taxonomy): domain Eukaryota; kingdom Metazoa; phylum Chordata; class Aves; order Charadriiformes; family Scolopacidae; genus Scolopax; species Scolopax mira. The sequence goes on along the minus strand of BJBW01005358.1, from coordinate 34,320 downwards.
AAGATGTTATAAGGGAAAAACAAAACATCAAGTATTTATTATCTACGAAGCATTTAATAAATTGCATAAATCTATTTAAAAAAAAATGGAAAAACACACAGAATCAGGAAATTAAGTGTTTTGAAGGTGATGAGGGAATGCTAGAGAGCTGTAATACAACTCCAGCAGGGACAGCAGCATCTCCTCTGACATTGCTGCTCCCAGTAAGTGACCCTGTCTTGGAGGCACCAACTCTACTTAGTACTCGTCTAACATCACTGGGAATACCCCTATGTGTCCACAGGGCAGATCAAAAGATAATAAAAGGTATATAAAGGAATTTAATTTTAAAAGATATTCACAACTCAACATTTTTGTTATGTATTTACTTCTGTTGACATATTTTCCACATACTTTCTTTAGGGAGCCATCCTTGGGTTTAAGGCACATCAAATCATTAGAAGATCTCCTCATCAATACAAATGTTTAGCTTCAACACATTAAACAACCCTAACTCCAGCAGTCAAATACTCTTTTCTACTACCTGTCAGGAGGGTATCTGCACCCGGCCTTTCCCTATCCTTCCCACACTTACAGGAAGAAAGTATAGATGATGGATGTATAGTTGCTTTAAAGTACTATAATTAACAATCCAACCAATCCTTTTAATAGCTGAAGAGTAGAGCACTTGAGGTCTGGGTAAGCAGATCTATATGGTTTTCCATCCTAAGAAACAAAAGATTAAAAATCAACTAAAACCAACCAAAAAACCCCCATTGAATGAAAAATCAGTCCCTGCTGAAATAATGCCATATTTTGGGGGTTTTTGAGTGCAAAAAAGAGAGAATACTTACTCCAGAATAGACAATAGTCCAGTACTAGCTAAAATGTGAGTGCCACAATATTGGTATCTTGTTCATAAACTTCCTTTTCTATGTATTACTAATGACTAAAAAAATAATAATCCTCAAAACAAACCATAAGTCTCTACCACCCCATGTCTCAAAAAAATCAGTCAGAAGTTCACTATGAAATAGTTTATGAAACATCCCAACTCATAGTTGTGTCCTTTCTTCTTCTTATAAGCAAAACCAGAGAAGACAGCAGTGAAACACCCTACCTATAAAAAAAAAATTAAAAAAATCCAAAAAACCAAATTCATCCTTTTTCTGCTCAAGGAGGTTTATCACAGGCAAGTGACAGACGTTAGTCACTGCTGCTGGAGGCACATGGACACTGCAGTGACGTAAGACTATGCAGATTAGGAGATGGCATAAGACTATGCAGATTAGGAGAGAATATTCTATCAGAGGGATAAGATCAAATTTCTGGATTGGTCAGCAAAACCACAAACTCCCAAATTAAATTCAGAAATAGTGAAAATACAGTTGAACACAAAGATACCTAAGGAAACAAAAGACATATTCCTGCATGCTTTGGAATTTTACACTAAGATTTTGTTGAGCAGCCAGACCCTAGTGATCATACCCTTCCTCACAACTTTCTGTACCCATGGTGAAGCAAGACACAACAATTTTATACCAACTACCTTCATCCTCTCTTTAAAGAAAAATATATAATATTAGTATTTTTATTATAGCATTGATCTTTTAATTTCTTAGATACAAGGTTTGTTATTGCTAAATCTTACAAGGTTTTACTTCCTATTTCAGGAGAACGGATCTGAAGAAGACAATAGCAACACAAGTGTAAAGAAAACAGATTGTTGGGGTGGTTTTTTGGTTTTGGGTTGGGTTTGGGGTAGGTTTTGGTTTTGTTTTCATTTGTGAGGTGATTTTTTTTTGTTTTTTTACACACATACAGCAGCATCAATCAAGTGAGAAAATGACATCTTTGAAGAATGTAAACCCAAAGAAGAAACAGCATGATTTGCATGCAGAAAGACAGTTCTGCCAAAATATTATTCTTCTATAAGGACTTGATCTGGTGCTCAGTAAAAGTGAAACTGTAGAACACACAACCATTTGGGAGGAATTAAGTAGAATCAGAGAGTAGAATCATAGAATGCTTTGGGTTGGAAGGGACCTTAAAGATCATCCAGTTCCAACCCCCTGCCCTGGGCAGGGACACCTCCCACCAGCCAGGTTGCTCAAAGCCCCATCCTGGCCTTGAACCCCTCCAGGGATGGGGCAGCCACAGCTTCTCTGGGCAAACTGGGTCAGGCCCTCACCACCCTCACAGCAAAGAATTTCTTCCTAATATCTCATTTCAACCTCCCCTCTTCCAGTGTAAAACCTTTACCCCTCATCCTATGTCTCCCATCCCTGATGAGAAGTCTGACCAATACTTGTAGTCCCAAGGAGAAGACGCAGATGAGGAAGAATTAATTAGGAGCAGCTATAAGCCATTACTGCCCATCTAGGACACAGGACTCGTTCATCTGTTAGATTTTTGGAATGGGGCTGAACAGACTTCTCTAAACTCTCTGAACCTGATTTCAGACATGCCAAAAGAACTCATTTTGGTTGGTTTCTCTATTTGTGAATGGACACTCTGGGTTTAGTTTATATCCATCTGTGAAGGGACAGAAGTACACCCAGGTGGTGTTCACACTAATTGCTTAATAATTGTGAACACCTTTGGGATATGAAGGACGCGTTAAGTATTGCAAGTTCTTACCTCTTTTTAAAAGAAAGTTACTAGTGCTTGCAAAAGCAAAAATAACTCCATGTAATTAAAGGACTAAGACCCCCACTAACTCTGCAGCACAGAACCCTCAGAACCCAGCACACTCAGGCCCCGTCCTGCTGAGATGTCCTCATTACAACAGGGCAAACAAAGATGTTTTCTTTATGTTCTCTCAATAATTACATTTGATCTGCCTCAGTGAGGATCTCCTGCTAGCAATGAAAAGTATGAAGTGTTTCAATGGGTCAAGCTCTAGCTGTTTTATTTTCACTTCAAGCATAGCAGAGACTTCCTTTTTTAACTTCCAAAGCAATAACCGTTGTCGTTTCCCCCCCTTAAGACTGCTCAGTGACAATAAGCCAATTACTTATCATTTGCAAGCTCAGCCAGCAATTAAAATTAACTTACCAATGAGCACAAAGTAAAATATGCTTCTCCTAAGACTTCAGTTGTTCTGTGACCATTATTACACCCAGAAGAGCTTTGAAGGTTCATCAAAGTTAGCACAATGATTTTTTTTTTTTTCCTCTTGTTCAATCTGCAGTATACCCCCACTTCAGAAATTGGTTGTCTGAAGAGATTACAGCCTATCTCTTAAAATAGACCTAAAAATAGATATATGGGATATGTGTAAAAATAGATATATGAGATATAGGGGCTTAAAACAACATCCACTAACTTTCACAAGCATTATGACTAGTTAGCAACCCTGAAAATCAGAATAAATTGTCATTGAAAGGACAGCACTTTCAAGCATATAATTTATGTAAGCAATTTTTCATACATTAAAAACTCTAGAGATTAAAGAATAAATAGTCCATCTTCAGCTCACACAGCTGAGGGGCTGGATTGGAGGAAAGCAACCTGAGTTTGTCAAGAAATGTAATTTGTTCCACAGGTGATTTCTAGTATTATTATGCACCTCTACAAAGCAACAAACCATGAATACTATAAAGAAAAAAAAGGTCATAAGCCAATTTTCTAGAGTACAAGATAAATGTGAACAAAAATCTATTTCTGAAATAAAAAGCTTTTGTTCCATTTCATTCCATTTTAATTCCCCAGAGAAACTTTATGAGTACCAACACATCTCAAAACTAAATCATATTCTGTAAAAAAATAGAAAAAACCCCCATGCAAATGCATGGAGAAGACTTAGGAATTGTGCTACATGGAAACATGTAATATACAGACTACAATGCCCAAATTCTCCTTAAAAAGAACAAACAAAAGGGATCTTTTCCATCAGCTTCAATAGAGCTCTGTCAAGTCCTTACTGCTAAGAAATCTGGGGACATTAATGAGAAAAGAGACATTTCGCAGGAGAGGATGGGCTCATCTCACATTTCTTACTTTTCAAGCACCACTTTTTGGACCACAGAACAATGAGCACAGTTGCCTTCACACAAGTGGGATGGGAAAATAAGTACCAAGACAGTACATGAATTATTTGAAACTATAAATTTGAAGTGAAAGTAGATAAACCTCACATTTCAATATTCTTAGGGAGCTCCCTGTTGAGACAGTGCTCGCTTCCTCCCAGCAGGGACCTTGTAGCTGCAGAAAGGTTGCAAGGAAAAACATAAAACTTGAAAAGAAGATGATGAAGAGAATTTTCCAAAGCACATTCAAACTTCGGCAAGACAAAGTGATTAGAAAAGTCACTTCATTACTTCCTCTAAAAATTAATGAGGGCTCAGATATCTTGTTTAAGCAATACCTCAATGATTATTTCAGAGCCTTTTAGTGCACCTTCCAGCTTAATATGAACCAGCCTAAAGAATCCTTGCCTGTTCAGTGTTTTCTCCAGACAGTTCCAGGACGTGAACCTCAGCTTAGATTACAGTGATCGCATGTCTGTCCCAGAGCACTGACATGAATCAAAGCTTTCCCTACCAGCATTAATTCCTTCAGACTCATCTGGCGTGCTCACAAGTGGAGGCTGGCTTTGATATTCATCAATGACCTGCATGAGAGGATGGAGTGTACCCTCAGCAAGTCTGCTGACGATACAAAACTGGGAGGGATCGTTGACACGATGGAGGGCTGTGCTACCATCCAGTGAGACCTGGACAAGCTGGAGAGCTGGGCAGAGAGGTACCTGATGAAGTTCAACAAAGGCATATGTAGGGTGCTGCACGAAGACAGGTTGGGGGCTGACCTGCTGGAGAACAGCTCTGAGGAAAAAGACCTAGGAGTCCTGGTGGACAACAGGATGACCATGAGCCACCAATGTCCCCTTGTGGCCAAGAAGGCCAGTGGCATTCTGAGGTACATCAAGAAGAGTCTAACCAGCAGGTGGAGGAAGGTCATCCTGCCCCTCTACTCTGGCCTGGGTAGGCTCAATCTGTAGCACTGGGTCCAGTTCTGGGCTGCCCACTGTAAACTGGAGAGGGAACTGCTGGAGAGGGTACAGCAGAGGGCTACAAAGATGATGAGGGACCTGGAGCATCTCTCCTCTGAGGAAAGGCTGAGGGACTGGGTTTGTTTAGTCTTGAGAAGAGAAGGCTGAGGGGGGATCTGATCAACACCTATAAATACTTAGAGGGAGGGTGTCAGCAGGATGGGGCCAGTCTTTTTTCAGTGGTGTCCAGGGACAGGACAAGAGGAAATGGACACAAGCCTGAACATAGAATCATAGAATCATCTGGGCCGGAAGGGACCTTCAAAGGTCATCTAGTCTGACCCCTCTGCAGTCACAGGGACACCTCCAACTAGGCCAGGTTGCTCAGGGCCTTGTCGAGCCATAAGAAGTTCCATTTAAACATGAGGAGGATCTTCTTCCCTGTGAGGGTGGCAGAGCCCTGGCAGAGGCTGGGTGGGCCAGAGAGGTGGTGGAGTCTCCTTCTCTGGAGAAATTCAAACCCCACCTGGACACATTCCTGTGGGACCTGCTCTGGGTGGACTTGCTCTGGCAGGGGTTTGGACTAGATGATCTCCCTTCCAACCCCATGTGATTCTGTGATAAGCCATAATGCATAGAATAACACCTCCTTGTTTCTCCACTGCCAGCAGAAGTGTGGGAAAAGCATCTCTACCCACCACTTCTTTGGCATCATGTCAGCAAAGAAAGTTCTTGCAATCACAAGTACACATTTGAACTTGGGAAAAGGTTACTGTTGACGGGTACCAATGGGATTAGTAAATGCACCATTTTTTCAATACAGTTTTCAATTACTTTGACACGCAATTAAAATGCTAATTAAAAAACAATCCAAAACTTTGTGCTCAGAAGGTTATGAAATAATAAGGTCTTGTACACTCACTGCATTGGAAGCATTAAGAAGACGGTCACAATGCAGCTGGAGCAGAAAGGTGCAAGAGAGAAGGGCTGTATTTTGCTTGGGGTTGGTTGTTTACGCATTAAACAGAAAAAGCTACTTTAAATCTTTAAATACACTGGCAATGTGTTTTCTAAGTGCTGGGTTAGACCAAAGGTTTATAAAAACAGTACCTTGGCAGATATTGCTCCAGGAAGAATTCATCACTCACACAGGACAGGAAAAAGAGTGCATACACTCTGCTCTCTGCTTGTAAACTCCAGAGTTCATTGGCCGAGTACTAAATAATCATGAAGTTGTTTAAATAAACAGGAGTTTTTAAAAATGGCTACAATTTGGGCTAACTTGCCTTCAGCTATCCAACTCATGCCTACAATCAAGAGAATTAGAAACTTGCTTTTACTTCAGCTTCCTGTTGCAATTTTTATACTATTGTAGAAATTCAGAACTTGGGATCTGAAGAAACCCCTTAAATACTGTGAGTCACAAAAAAAGTTATGGGGGCTAGCAGCATTGCCTCCATCAGTACATGCCAATTAAGTTCTGTTCAGGACAAAGCGGCAGTGATCTTCAAGGAAACCAAAGCACTAAGAGAAATTCTTTTCACGTTGTTCATGCTCAAAGGAATAATAGTCATTGCTTTGACATAACAAGCCAGAGTACATCAAGCTGTGCAAACAAAATCACTCCTTGCCATCCCTCCAGGGAAGGCCCTGGAGTAACCCTGTAATCCCCACGTATGGTAAAGTCAGTGATGAGAGAAGAGCCAATTCCTGCTGATGTGTAACTCGCTCTTGTACAAACAGGACTCAACCTGTTCCTCTGAAGGCACTTATCGAGATGTTGTACATTTACCAAGTCATGTTTTCCATCAAGTTGCATTTAATGCAGCAGAGAGACCAAAATCCTCCTCACAACACACTTTCTCTACCATGGATGCTTCAACAGTCATTTTCCCTTAAAGAATCTCAGTGACACTCATAAAATGCATTATCATTAAAAGAACAACAAAGCAGTAATAAAATCTCAGCCTTCTAGTACCTCCAAAAAGCCACTGCGTTACACTAAAACCAAAAGTGTTCCTTAAAGTACCAGGTTCTTGTAATCTACTCAATAGCTGTCCTGCATTCTCCAGGAGGTCTTGATTTATGTGATTGGCATCTATCAGACAATGGTTTCAGTTGGAAGGGACCTTAAAGGTCATCTAGTTCCATCTATACTTCTGACGTTTAAGATAGAGATCTTTTGCACTGATGGAAAGAACTGCATGAGTTCTCCTAGGAAAGCAACCAATATTGTTTCAGATCTTATAATATCATACATATGGAATCACTTAGAATAAACTGCCCACCTCTTACCTCTCAGTTTATTCATTTTTAAACAAAAGAAAAAAGAAGAAGAAAAAGAGAGTATCAACTTTCACAAGAACCAAGCAGCAGAATAGAGAAGAAAAACCTTTGTACAACAGAACATAACTTGGATCTTATCTCAAAAGTGAAATCCTTATTCCAGTGCTGGAGCTCCCATAGCTGCACTGGGCTGTACGTACACAGAGCCAGAGTCAAGGCCAAGGCCAGAACTAGGATTTCATAAGCAGTCTCACCAAGTTTTTTTTTGCAAAATCAGTGTCTAACTCCACTGTCCAGAGCATGTTAGTAAAAAAAATGCAGCAATTCTTTGTTATATAGATTGAGAACCAGAATAAGTTATTAATGAACAGTCTATTATTTTTTTGTATTGATAACAATAATGTTCAAAATAGCCTGAAAATTAAAATTCAAACCCTTGAATTCCACTTCCCACTGCACTATATTACTGAGACTTTTCCTGATGACTATATCTCCAGGGCTCCATATGATAGCTGTTCCGAGGACCTGTTAACGCTGCGGGAAAGAAGTAAACCTATTCTCTCCTTTGGAAACTGACAGAAGAAATTTGAGGCACTAATTGTAATTAATGTGATTGGAGTTTGGCCAAGAAATTATGGATGTTAGCACTTCAAATTAAGATACAGATCAAATCACCATTCCAAAGAAACATGACTATAATCAAGTCATGAATTTTATTTGGATACATCTTTGGAAAAAAAAAAAAGGCTACTTTGCAATATTATTAAAACTCTTTCCCTTAGCACTGAAATGTTCAAATGAGTAGTTCAAAGGAGCTTTTCCTTTCAGCAAAAGGAAAACATGCCTGTACCCAGTTTTTAGGGGAAAAAAAAAAAAAGGCTGTAAGGTGTAAGCTTTCTACTCCTTTATTTCATTATAAATCCCCTTAAGTCTGCTAATCCATTTTTCGTGGTTCCAGCATCACTTACATTTTCTATTCTAACTTCCCAGCAGGTTCTAGCTGTTCCAAGTATTATCCTCAGTTGATAAAGTGAAAGTACTCTTACCTTAATTTAAGAGAATCAAATAGAAAAGATTATATTATTAGCATATTTAAGAGAAGTTGGTGGTTTCACCAACTTTGACAGTGAGACTTCCTAATGCTAATGCTGTTAGTCAATAAAGAAGATGGAAGAAAGAAGACTGACCGGCATTCAAATTTTTAATTTATGGGTTTTTAACAGATATTAAGGAAAGAGGGCCACAGAGACAATCAAGGGGCTGGAGCCTCTCTGCTGTGAGGACAGGCTGAGAGAGTTGGGGGGGTTTCAGCCTGAAGAAGAGAAGGCTCCAGGGAGACCACAGAACCCCTCCCAATCCCTCAAGGGGCTCCAGGAGAGATGGGGAGGGACTCTTGATCAGGGAGGGGAGCCATAGGATGAGGGGGAAGGGTTTTTATCTGAAAGACAGGAGATATAGATTCAATATTAGGAAGAACTTCTTTGCTGTGAGGGTGGTGAGAGCCTGGCCCAAGTTGCCCAGAGAAGCTGTGGCTGCCCCATCCCTGGAGGGGTTCAAGGCCAGGCTGGATGGGGCTTGGAGCAACCTGGTTTGGTGGGAGGTGTCCCTGCCCAGGGCAAGGAGGTTGGAACTGCATGGTCTTTTCAACCCAAACATCTATGAGTCTATGATCCTTGGCCTTGAAGGTCAGCGGCAGTGAACCTGGATGGGGCTTGGAGCAACCTGGTCTGGTGGGAGGTGTCCCTGCCCAGGGCAGGGCATTGGAACTGGAGTGTCTTCAAGGTCCTTTCCAACCCAAACCATTCTATGATCCTATGACATTATACAAGACAACAATCATTTGTGGCATAGCCAAGAACACTTAATATAAACTACTTAGTAGTACTAGGAATTTAATTGATCCAAATCCTACAGAAGCCAAATTTCATATAAGCGGAGTTAAATGAAGAGCTTTACCAATAGCGTTCAGCAGTATAAAACCTAAAACTGAAGAATAAAAGTATCAGAAATATAATCAGCAGTATAAAACCTAAAACAATGAGCAGCTTATGTTTCTATACGGTTGATGGCAGTTTCTGCCTGAATGCACAGATACCTGGTTAACTACAGTTTATTTAGATTTCCATTAAATATAATAAATATATTAACTAACTTCTCCTAAGATCAACAGTTGGTTTAAGGGTACTGATAATGCTTTCCTTCTTCATCTAGTTTTCTCTAGCTTTCCTTTGTACTAATGTGGAATTAGTTTTCCTTCTTAATTATCATCACAAAGGCAAATAAAACTGTTAATATGTAGATCCTGGTAAGTGCATCTCAACCAAGGCCCACAGTTTCATTTTCATCTGAAACAGAATAATATAATAAGAATATAATATAATAAATATAATATGAGTACTTATATTATTTTTGGCCTGGTCTGATGCTCAAGTTTGAAGTCTACAGTTGTTATTTGGATTACTGCTACCTTTCAGGTTTTATTCCCCCAGCCACCCTTATTATTATCAACATCCCAAAAGTTCTGCTGAAACATCCTTATCAAAAACTGAGGGTTGGTTGGTTGGTTTGTTTTATAAAAAAAGTAAAGCAAGAAGTGACTGCAGATATGTCCCGACCTATTCACCTCTGGAGATGGAAAATGAGAACAAACTAGCTGGAGGTGGAAAGCTTCCTTTCCCTCTCAACATTCTCTTCACCATTGTTCTGTGTTCCTTTTGCTGATATTTTTATATTGGATCCTGTGAGCCAGACTGGAGTTTTACAGCCAAAATATTTCAGTTAATAGTATAAAAGACAGATGGTAGAGTTTGAAGTGTTCTAATAGTGATGGTCTTTTGCTAGCAACCAGTACAGAGAGGAAGCACAAGGTTGCCAACACCATCTCCCACAAACCTTTGGAAGTAAGTAGAAATACGAGGAAAACCTAGAAAGAGTTCAGAAACTCCCTTGTAGAAAGACTCAAAGTTGCAGACACAAGTACTCTGAGTTGCATGTGCCCAATAAGAAGGCAATCGATTAAGACCCGGCTCCGTTACAGTCACTGTCAATAATAACAGAATACACTCTTTCTTTTCCAGAAGATAAAGTTCTGGTAAAAGCTCCAATCTGTGTTTGCAGCTTGTAGGCCATTCCTGCATGTTTTTACTATTTAGTATACTTTCTGGTCAAGAGGATGGGGCCAGTCTTTTTTCAGTGATGCCCAGTCACAGGAGAAGAGGACTTGATTATAAGAAGTTCCACCTAAACATGAGGAGGAACTTCTTCACTTTGAGGGTGACATAGCACTGGGACAGGCTGCCCAGAGAGGTGGTGGAATCTCCTTCTCTGGAGCACTGGGTCTAGTTCTGGGCTACCCAGGTCAAGAAGGACAGAGAACTGCTGGAGAGGGTATAGCAGAGGCTACAAAGATGATTAAGGGCCTGGAGCATCTCTCCTATGAGCAAAGGCTGAGGGACTTGGGTCCTTTTAGTCTTGGGAAGAGAAGGCTGAGGGGGGATCTGATCAATGCTTACAAATACTTCAAGGGAGGGTGTCAGTGGTGCCCAGTGACAGGACAAGAGGGAACAGGCACAAAATTGAACATAGGAAGTTCCGACTAAACATGAGGAGGAACTTCTTTCCTGTGAGGGTGGCAGAGCCCTGTCAGAGGCTGCCCAGAGAGGTGGTGGAGTCTCCTTCTCTGGAGAAATTCAAACCCCACCTGGACACGTGCCTGTGGGACCTGCTCTGGGTGGCCCTGCTCTGGCAGGGGGTTGGAGTAGATCATCTCCAGAGGTCCCTTCCAACCCCATGTGATTCTATGGGAAAGGAAGGAATACAATTAGACTAGTTCTATTTTTAAGGGCATAAATAAAATGTAAAGGTCAAGGGCAGAAAGACTTGAAAATTTACATTCTACCCAAAGTGGCTGCAGGAGCCAGAGCTGGTAGAGGACGGTCTGACAAATTTCTTTTATTCGTATTTTTATTCTCTTAAATGCTCCTTTTCTGGAAAGCTTGAGACTCTGAAGGCCGACAAGAACGAGAACAGGAACCAAATGATATCACCATAAGGAGAGTAGGTGGAAATATTAAAATGGAGACATTTATTTTCTAATGTGTATTTCCTCACCACACCTCCCAGATGCATCCTTCCCTCTTTCCACTCTAATATTTCTATACAGTCACCCACCTAATTTGTTGTGGTGTTTTTCAGGGTATAAATGAAACCTCCACTTTGTTAATGGATAATACAATTGTACCAGAAATCGGGTGCTGACACATATTTCATAAGTTAACGTGAATCTGCACTTAACAAATAGTAAACTTTCCTGGTGCCTATTTTACAACTTCCCAAGCCTTCAAAAGAAGCCCCCCAAAAAGGCAAATTGATCTTGTGCTAACTGGCCCAGATTAGTTATTTTCTGTGAGTTGTGACACAATTATTTATGAAGTGCCTATTATAGGGTTTGAACCTTGCTCCAGATGCCTCCCTGCCCTGCAGGTCGGAAGCCACAGACCAGCAACTTCAGGGAAAACAGAAGGGGACATGAAAAAAAAAAAAAAAAAAGAAAGAAAGAAAACCAGCATACCAAGGGAATAAAGGAAAGGATCAGCAAAACGTTTGATGTTTGATTTAGTGGTTTTCTTCCCTTCTGTTTTCCAGGACTGGGCAGCGGGGAAACATTCAGCTAAAGAGGGTTCACAGTCAACTTTGTGAACTTTGTGAACAGTCAGCATGTGGCTCTAGGTCGAACGGAAGGGGATTTTGCACTTTGGTAACCTTGGTTTTGCTAGAAAGGTGGGAGTTCACTTCTCTACTAATCCCAGATTCACAGTTTTAACGTGGAACATCTTAACAGGAGTAATAGAAGATCATAGAATCATAGAATTGCAGAATGGTTTGGGCTGGAAGGGACCTTAAAGATCACCAAGTTACAACCTCCCTGCCCTGGGCAGGGACACCTCCCACCAAACCAGGTTGCTCCAAGCCCCATCCAGCCTGGCCTTGAACCCCTCCAGGGATGGGGCAGCCACAGCTTCTCTGAGCAACCTGGGCCAGGCTCTCACCACCCTCACAGCAAAGAAGTTCTTCCCCACATCTCATTTGAATCTCCCCTCTTTCATTTAAAAACCCTTCCCTCTCCCTATGTGCCTCCTCTCCGTGATCAAAAGTCCCTCCCCATGTCTCCTGGAACTCCTTTAGTGACTGGAAGGGGCTCTAAGGTCTCCCCGGAGCCTTCTCTTCTCCAGGCTGAACCCCCCCAACTCTCTCAGCCTGTCCTCACAGCAGAGGGGCTCCAGCCCTCAGATCATCTCCGTGGCCTCCTCTGGCCCCGCTCCAACAGGTCCATGTCCTTCCTGGGCTGAGGACTCCAAAATCATAAAATTGTGTAAGCTGGAAGGGACCTTTCAGATCAAGTTCAACCATTGACTTAATGCTGACAAACTCACCACTAAACCATGTCCCTCAGCACCATGTCTGCTCGGGTTTACATATGATTTCATATCCATGAGTACAACTTTCCATACAGGGCTGCTCTGCACAACCCCATCTTGTTATCTGACGTATTCTTTCTAAATTAAACCTATTTAATTTTAACAACAGAATTCTGCAACTCAATCACGCTGACCAGTTTCAGTTAACATCTGAAAATCTTCTCTGTTCACATGTTACAAGAGGTCCAATATGCCATTCGCTTTTTCTCACACACATTTAATATTTAAAAAAAAACAATTTTACTTAATTTTAGATTGCCAGGGTGCTAGTCTCCGAACCAGGAGACAAAAGTGCTAGACTGCTTCAAATTCAAGTGGGATGTCACTAAGACATTTCACCTTCAATATTGCTATCTATCAAAAGAAGAGGAACACGGACAGAAGATGCAGATCAGAATCACCTTTCAAGTGTGTCGATGAACGTGGCTACTGTAAGACACCCTTTTTTATGCTTTTCCAGCCTGTCTATAAAATATACATAGTTACTTCTTGCATAGTGGGGATTTTTACTTAGATCTCATTTCCCTGGTTTGCCTCCCAGTGTCATGTGGTTTTGTTTCCATTTTTTGTAGAATTACAGATTTTTCTCAAAAGGCATCTGATGATTCCATGCTGACGTCTATTTCCTGTCTTTCCTCCAGAGCAAAGGAGGAATAATGTATCATTTTGCCTTTAACAGAATGTCTCTGGAAAAAGTCGTATCACCAATAAGCTGTTATAATTATTTTTTTTAAGAGGCCCATGGAAGGAATGATCTGTTATACACCTTGGTGCCAGCAGAAGAAGAAAGGGGGGAAAAGAAAATCTCTTCTAATTTCTAAATCCATCTTCCTCCTCTCCTCCTCAGGAGTGATCCTCCCCACCTACTTATCCACCATCGGTAAAAGAATTCGGCACCTCCATTTCTTTCACATTTACATTTAAACTGGACTAAATTAAAGAACAGTATATGATAAGAACTGAATGAAGTGAAAAATATAACAGCTGGAAGTCAGACCAAGAGTTAACTCTCCATCACAACGTTCATCATTTGTGAGATTACAAAGTCTGCAGCCATCTAGTCAAAGCTAATACCCAACGACGTACAGACCAGCCATACCCCAAGCAGCAAATAACAAACAATTGAAGCAAATAAATTGCTCATTTTCAATGGTTCATTTCATGTCATTAGTTGAAAATTATTTGCTAAAAATAGCAGATATTTATGAATGACTATGACAATCACGGAAATAGGGATTCTATAAAAGGTAAAGAAGAGGCTACATTTGTAATTAATAGCTCTGGTAATTAACAGTTTAACTAGTTTGATCTGTCATGCATTTTACTCCAAGTGACCAGACCTGCTGAATCTGAAATTATCTGAAATGATGACTTCGTGCCTTACAATACAAAAGGAAAAAAAATCAAGAACCTTGACAGCTAAAAACAACCTAACTACAAATTGGACCAAAAACTCTTCCTGTAAAAGCCTCAGTTTTTTGGTCAGTGCTCCTCAGTTTCTGAACAGGCAGATCTCAGCAGGTACCCAACAAAACTTCTGATCTTCTGTCCTGCTTTCAAAGTGCTGAGCACTTCAAAGGAAGTTTTCTTGCAGTGTGATGGAGATAGCAAAAGTATGATGCAAAACGAGAGATGAATAAAAACAGGAAAATAAGGAAGAAAAATTGCTTTTTAAACAATCTGCCTGAGTGATACAATTATTTTCCCAAACTAGAATCAAATGCTTCTAGGTCTAGAGGTAAAAAATGCAGAATAAAACATAGTAATTTGTTCAAAACAGCAATTTATTAGAGGATCTCCCAAATCCAAGATACTAAATGCTGTTGTGAGTGAATGTGAAATGCTAAAGAATGCACTCAGAACATATGCTGGAGGTAAAATAGTTTTCTCACTTTAAGAATAAAACGTAACAATGTAGAAATAGGCATCAGCTGAAATTTTATTTCTATTTTCTAAGAAGAGAACATAAGATTTGTCATACTGGTTCAGGCCTAATGCTCCAGCCCAGCTCAGACAGTTAGTTTGTTTATTTCTTTTGATTTCCTACTAGGTACTGAGCAGATACTTTCATAGGACTTTCTATAGTATAACCTCACAAGTCTTGCTTCTGTCTCCTAAAAATTATCTCAGCATTCATCATTTTATATATAACTTTAAAATCTACTTTTCCCATGTGAAAAATTTTGCTTTATCTACACCAAATTTCATCTGCCAGTACATTATGCAGCTACTGAGTTCCATAAGCTCCTCCTACAATTCTCAACTTAACTTTAGTATTTCCATTTACAACCCTCAACAAGCTTTCCTCCGCCAGCTGTATATTGTCCCTTATCCTGGATGGCCCAGGTCCCAGCACAAATATCTTTGAAACTCCTCTGGAGACTCTGTAGTCTAGTTTCATCCTTGCTAGTTCATCCTTGCTTTCCTTCTGAGTTCTTGCCTTGGTCCTGGCCTGTTCCTTTCATCTCTTGGTCACACTCTACCAATGACAATGTTTAGTCTCTGAAATGCCATTTCAGAGCACCCATCCAGTTTAAGTCCTCAAAAGCTGTTGCAAATATGGGAAGACCAAGCAAGGAAATGCAGCACATCACACAGCAATGCCATCGTTAGACTGCTTTATCATAAGCATTTTGTACCCATTACTTCATGCCCTGAAACATGAAGAAAAGCTCATCCGTAGGGACAGAGTATCAGTAATTGGGGTTTCTCTCTTCAGCTTCAAATACCAAAGTTCTTAATTTATATTTTGCACAGCCTATAACTGTTGCTAATGAAGCCAGATACAGATCCTATGGGTTATCAGTCCCAGCTAACTTCTATGAATGGGACCGTTAAAAAACAAACAAATAAAAAGTTTTGGTCTGTATCATTCCCATGATACTTTAAGCTACTTATTTTAATATCAAATAAAATATTTTCATATTTAATTTAGTTTTAACATACTTTAGATTTCACATTTACTACATTCGCAGATCTTCTGGAATTTCAATTCTTTTGAGGAAGCTGCAGAAATGGTGTTTCCACCCTCATTGAGGTCTGCTGTTGCTCAAGGACTGATAAATTGTAAAAGTGCAGATTCATTATTATAGCCTGTCACAGTTTCAGCTGAAATCACTGCAACCGGACCGACAGATGGCCCTTCCACCTATCCAAAAGAGGAGAGGAAGAGATAAGGAGATTCAGAAGTTTAGGATGAACTAAAAATAAAAAAGAAGAAAAATAATGAAATAGATACAGTATATACAAAACCATATCAACCTCCCAGGATGACAGTCCCATCACCAGCAGGCACTGGGGGAGTCCCAGACTGGACTCAACCATGGATGGGAACTGGGTTCCAGCTCTGGAGTCAGGAACACATGGATTGGGATCAAAGACAGATGAACAGACAGGGTCCTCTTTGGATGTCAACCATCACAGGAAGAGCCTTGACCCTTTGATCCTTCAGCATGGGGCATGGGGCATACTGAGCATGGGGCAGATGGGATGGAATACCCCAGTTGGTCAGGTTTGGGTCACCTCTCCTATATCCGTTCCTCCCCACAGGTGGGACCCCTCTACGCTTTTCTGTTTCCGACCCTCTAAGGGGCAAATAACAAAAATTGTCTGCCCTTGGTTGCTACAGCAATAAGTCTAAGCAAGGGCCTCTCCGCACACCATTCTTTGGACGGAGCACAAACATTGGCCTTATCATCCTGAGAATGAGCAGTTTTCTCCACAATATGCTGTTAATTTCAGAGAGTTAGAGGCGGCCTAACTAAAATGTACAATTATAGAACACAAAATTGGTTTGGTTTTACCTCAAAGCAGGACATAACTGTTCCTTTTTAGAGCCCATTTCCACAGCAGCAATAGAACAGACCTTACCAATAAGGAAGCCAAATCTAAACCATTAGCAGAACTGGCAAATTAGCTTCGCAGACGCGAAAACTCAAGAATTGACATGGACAAAGTAACTCAGAGGAAGCCAGTTCCCTGATCCTACTTAGATTCTTGCAGGTCTGTGGGGTGTCAGCTGCATAACTCATACCCACCTTCTCCCCTCTTTCCCCTCCCGAGTTTCTGTCACCTCCTGACATTCAACTGAGCACTGAATAAATGCAATCTTCCACTTTATTAGCCTGGCACCTTCTTGGAAAAAACACACTTTGGCCAAAAAAAAGTAGACTCCTCCTACTCCACAGTAAAATAAACATTTAATATTGATCCTTAATATAATAGAATCTCTTCCTATGTTTTTTCACTGCCTTGGAGCAGGGTTTGTATTTGACATGGAAAATAAAATGCTGACCCAAGAGAAGAGACTATAGATTTCACATTGTGGAAAGGAGAAAATCAAGGAACAGAAAGGAGCATAATTTAACAAGTTAGATCACTAAATCCATCCCTAAAATAGCTCTACTGAAAGCAAAGAGGCTATTTCCAGCAAGGATGAGTTCAGGCCAGAAATCCCAGTTATTGGACTGCATTAGCAAACAGATTTACAGCAGGGAAAATTGCTTGGATCCATAGAAGGGAACAGAGATGAAGTAGATGGCGTTTCAAGGCCACTGCCTCAATCTTCTGTGGAGACTTGGGACATATCGTGTCTGCAGTGTCCCTGCTGGAGTGACTCCCATCACCCGTCTCAAAAAAGAAAGCAAGGGAAAGGACAAAAAGGACAAAGTGTGCTATAAAGAGATTAAGTGATGGAATTAAGTGAGAGGGGAGGAAAAATTGAAAACTCCTAGGAAGACAATCTGAGAGGCAGCAGATCAGACAATAACTCAGGCAGACGCATGGCCCTTTTCTCCAGTTACACAAGGACGTGGGGAGGAACAGTTGAGCTGTCACACTCAAGGAAGCACAGGGAAAGTGTTCCTACACCTTTTTCCATGCAAAATCCAAAATGGCTGGGGTAGAAACAATGGAGCAGGTAGGGAAAATGTCCCAAGCTTGACTTTCTGACTCTGCCACAAAGGATCTCCATAAGGGAACTTTGTGTTTGGTGCCAGAAAGGGGGGCACCAGCAGCTGTAAAACTCCAGCCAGCAAGGGCTGGAGCACTGCTGCTCTCAGAACCTGCCTTATGTATATATACATGCATATATATGCCATATAAACATTGGCAATTGGGCAGATTTTGCTTATTTGTCTTCAGAAAGCATCACTCAATTAGATAAAAAAAAGGGGCAATGCATTTTTGTGTGCAGAATTCCCCCTGGTACTGCCAAGGCTTGACATTTCCTCTTCCTCAAATACAAAATAATAGAGTCACAGACTAAGTGGCAATAAAGACTGGGGGAAAATACAATGAAAGAAGATGTGAGGCATGATCTCTGTCTGGAAATTTTGCACAAGGTAAGTGACAAAAAAGAGGAGCACTCCAGTGAGTTATCTTCCTTTTTGAAATCTGTAGGGGAGAAGAGAAATCCTTTAAAATAAGGTACACAGAGCTGTACTCGGAGAGAGAGAACTGGGCTGTGGGTTCATGTATGAATTGATCTTCAGTCCAAGTGTTTACTGTTCCAGTCATAGCCAACTCAGCCTGTGACTCAAATTTGAGTATATAAGGAAGGCAATTCAAAGCTTTTCAAAGAAGATGAAAAAGCTTATAGTCAAGGATTTACTGTAAAAACAAGAATACCATATGCTCCTGTACAAACATGGCTTCAACGCAACCTGGAAAATAATATTCTTTTAAGAAAAAAATCACAAAAGACTAACTAAGTAACTCTTCCTTACAACATCCTAGTATGTCAAATGGTTTGGACACCACTTCTGGGCATATATAAAGTCCAATTACATGCTAGAGATATATAAAAAATAAATCCCCATTTAACATTTCTCACATGAAGAAATATGATTTATAGTTACCACTTTTAAGGATCCAGTAACACTTGTTACACATATCAAAGATGAATAAATACTCTGAACTGACAACCTTGGAAGCATATTGACACTAGATAGTGATTTGAGTGGAATAAAATCTCAAATAAATATATAAATAGAGGAAGGGTAACTCAAAAGCCACAAAATTCTACATATAATCAAATCAGAATAAGATCTAATTATTTTGGAAGTCAACTTTTCAATTAAAAAACAAAGGTCATCAAAATAGACAATTACTATATGAAATAAATCTAAAATCTTACAAATAGGTGAGACTTTGTGTCACTAAAGGACAAACCCCTAAAAGACAGAAGAAACTGTTTCAAATAACACTTATTATATCTAGAAAAGGCATGTAGGAAAAAGTTCTCAGTAGCCTTAAAATTATTTACTTAGTTCTTTTCTATATCCTTTTTGACTGCACCAGAAAAACATACTTTAAAAATAAAATAATTAGCATTTGAAGTATTTGCTGTTTTCTAGACCTGCACCAGTATCCGTGGCCTTAGGCTGTGTAATGTGTGCAGAATTTGCAAACTCAACATGAAATATACTACTAATATACATATATAATGCAAATCAGAACAGCTACTTATGAAGTATTGACAAAATGCAAATATTGAGCATAAAATAGGCTTTACATACAACTCGGTACGCAATTACCATTCTTCATTGCGTGCAATGGTTTTTTCTTGCATAATTCAAATAATTGTTAAAACATTCATCTTTCTACAGTCCTCTGTACTGCTTTTATTGAAATCTTCTTGGGAAAGTAACTATAAGAACTCTGCAATATTAAATCAGGTCAACCTCACTACATCCACACCAGTTAACCCCTGCTATAAATGAGAGAACAAAGGCACACAAAATGTTCTAAATTTAGATTTCGGAATTTAGACAGCACTTTAAAATCTTCCAGATGAGTTTTCATCTGACAATGGCTTTAAGCTCTTCCTGCAGGATGGTGTGTCCCGGCCACATATAGGGAATCAAGGTTAAATGGACTTTGGTACCCAACTGGGAGTTACTCATACCTGTACTGGAGCACTGGGTCCAATTCTGGACTCCCCAGTTCAAGAAGGACAGGGAACTGCTAGAGAGGGGACAGCAGAGGCTACAGAGATGATGAAGGGCTTGGAGCATCTCTCCTATGAGCAAAGGATGAGGGACTTGGGTCTGTTTAGTCTTGAGAAGAGACAACTGACGGGGGATCTGATCAACACCTATAAATACTTAAAGGGAGGGTGTCAGGATGACTGGGCCAGTCTTTTTTCAGTGGTGGCCAGGGACAGGATAAGAATTTGAAGATGGGAAGTTCCATCTAAAGATAAGGAGGAACTTCTTTCCTGTGAGGGTGGCAGAGTCCTGGCAGAGGCTGCCCAGAGAGGTGGTGGAGTCTCCTTCTCTGGAGACATTCAAACCTGTCTGGAAATATTCCTGCTTTGGCAGGGGATTAGACTAGATGATCTCCAGACATCCCTTCCAACCCCATATAATTCTGTGATTCTGTGATAACTGGATTCAGCCACTTAAAAACACTGGGTAATTTAAGAAGCTCTGGCTCAGGATGAAGAGGAAAATCACAGAATCATAGAATGGTTTGGGTTGGAAGGGACCTTAATGACCATCCAGTCCCAGCCCCTGCCCTGGGCAGGGACACCTCCCACCAGACCAGGTTTCTCAAAGCCCCATCCGGCCTGGCCTTGAACCCCTCCAGGGATGGGGCAGCCACAGCTTCTCTGGGCAACCTGGGCCAGGCTCTCACCACCCTCACAGCAAAGAAGTTCTTCCTGAGATCTCATCTCTATCTCCCCTCCTTCATTTTAAAACAATTCTGACCATGCTGTCGGACTTTACCCTAAAAAAACAGGCTGCTTATCGAATGTCTAAAGCAGAGGAATATGCCAACACTAATGTTTGTTACTAATTAGATTTTTAAAGAGCTCACTGGGAATTTGTAGCTAAAAATTACTGTGCCAAACTCCAAAGAACTGGCCATATTTTAACTGCTTGACTGTGTGACTGAAGCAGACAGAAACAGCCTTAAAATGTGACATAATTATTCGGCTGTGTTACTAGCTACTACTCAATGTTAATTATGCATTAAAAGCTAAGAGTGTTATTTATGACTGTTCAGGGAAATATTTATTTATAATGTGTACTCAGGCTTTCCAACAGAAGGCTACCTTGTACGTGCTCCATGATTCAGGAGTAGGAAAGAGGTCCCCAGAGTTCATTCTATAAGTATAGCACTAATTTCTTCCTGTATGGTCAATACAAGCAGTCATGCAAATTCGTTTTTGGATCTAAAAGATGATCAACACCAATTAAAAGAGCAAGCTGACATGGAAATCTGCTATAGAACTGACACCAACTTTAGACAGTACTAAGAAAAGGGAACGTATAAAAATACGTCCAATACCTTTCACTTCAGTGAATGTCACAGAAAGTTACATGAAGCTCTGCAATGAATTCATAGAGCCACCAGCCCACACAGCCTTTCACAAGGTGATTGCACAAGACAGGGCTTTAACGTAGAATTGTCTAGGTTGGAAGGGACATGTAGTCCAACCATCAACCTAACTCTGATTAAATAACCACATCACTAACCCATGTCTCTAAGCACTATGTCAACCCGGCTTTTAAGTATCCTCAGGGATGGTGCCTCAACCACTTCCCTGGGCAGCCCATTCCAAGGCTTCAGAACCCCTTCCGTGGAAACATTGTTCCTAATCTCCAATCTGAACCTCCCCTGGTGCAACTTGAGACCATTTCCTCTTGTCCCATTCCCTGTGACTTGGGAGAAGAGACCGACCCCCGCCCTGGCTACACCTTCCTTTCAGGGAGTTAGAGAGAGTGAGAAGGTCTGCCCTCAGCCTCCTTTTCTCCAGGCTGAACACCCTCAGCCTCTCCTCATGAGACTTGTGCTCCAGACCCCTCACCAGCTCTGTTCCCTTCTCTGGACCCGCTCCAGCCCCTCAATGTCTTTCTTTGGTGGTGAGGAACTTAAAACCGGACCCAGCCCTCGAGGTGCGGCCTCACCAATGCCCAGTACAGGGGGACAGTCACCTCCTGAGCCCTACTCACCACACTGTTTCTGAAAAAGCAAAACTGATGAGTTTGACATTTTTACCAAGCATTTATTCCAGATCAATTTGAGCCGTAAGGAACCAGTAGCTAAATTTCTTTACTCTGGATTTTGGATACCCAGTACTCCCTTTTGAATGTAAACCCATAAGTTTTGCCACAATGGCCACTTCTAAAATTCGTTCTGCAAAGATCTGCTCTCCAGCACAATGTGAGCCAGTAGGAGACACCAATACCAATTAACCAGCATATTTTCTATATAATACTTTTTCTTGTGTAATACCATCTGAAAGAAGCATAACAGCATAATGCGTGGCATGTTCCATTGGCTACTGTTGAAATTATATTTAATGCAATAGCATTCCAGGGTTTTATTGGGGGGAGACAGGAAAAGTTTGCAACAACTGACAGATGTGAACATTGGAGAGCATCTACGTCCAATGCCATGCTCAGGGGCACTGCTTCAAATCTATTAATAACCAGTAATCCAGAAGCAGACATGTTTGGGCAGGAAGTATGTGGGCAGGAATTAGATATAATACAATTGTAAGCTGGCAAGAGTTGTACACATAATCAAATTACTACACATCCATTCCGGACCAGATAGGTCATAAGAAATTTCAAAAAACACAATTTAACCAAAAACCAGACTTTTGGATTTGTTCTGTACATAAAGGGAACAGATTGAAACAGCAATTCAAATAGTTTCAGACTTATGCAGGTCACTACTTTTGAACTTGGCAAAACCAATAAATAGTCAGATAAAAGATAACAACAACCTCCCTGTTTCTTTTTGACATAAACTCACCCGATGTGGAATTGAGGGTAAGAGTCCTGATTTTCAACCATTTCTCAGTTACAAGTGTTCCCGGTCACTTCTTTCTTCAACCACACTTATCTTTTTGCATATGTCTTCTCCTACAGGATATATACGTTTGAAAAAAGAGCTACGGCTACTTGTGAAGTTCTTGACAAATAATTAGTAGAGAGAGAGAAGGACAGGACATACGTCCTTCCTTTTTCTTTAACACAAGACTTTGCACTTTAAGTCTCTTAAAACCTGTTTTCACATCAGGCCTTTACCTCTGGCTGCTTTTCACTGCCAAGATGGGTTAATGACCTGTCAAAGGGCAATGCACTCCATGGTTCTACTGCTCCAGGCTTTACTAATCAACCCAAAATAATTTGGGGTTTGCTAAGGTTATTCTGAAAGGACAGGGAAAAGTTTCTTTTCTTTTTTTTTAACTTCCTCTCATGCTGCTGCTTCCATGAGTAATATCATGAATCATTGAATGGTTTGGGTTGGAAGGGACCTTAAAGATCATCCAGTTCCAAACCCCCTGCCCTGGGCAGGGACACCTCCCACCAGACCAGGTTGCCCAAAGCCCCATCCAGCCTGGCCTTGAACCCCTCCAGGAATGGGGCAGCCACAGCTTCTCTGAGCAACCCGGGCCAGACTCTCACCATTCTCACAGGAAAGAAGTTCTTCCTGACATCTCCTCTCAATCTCCCCTCTTCCAATTTAAAACCGTTACCCCTTGTCCTGTCACTGCATTTCCTGACAACCCTCCCCAGCTCTCCTGTAACTTCCTTCAGATATTGAAATGCTGCTATGAGATCTCCCCTGAGCGTTCTCTTCTCCAGACTCGACACCCCCAACTGTCCCAGTCTGTCTTCATAGGAGAGGTGCTCTATTCCTCTGGTCATCTTCATGGCCCTCCGCTGGACCTGTTACAACAGATCCATGTCCCTCCTGTGTTGAGGACTCCAAAGCTGGACACAGTGCTCCAGGTGGGATCTCATGAGCACAGAGTAGAGCGGCAGAATCACCTCCCTTGCCCTGCTGGCCCCACTTCTCTTGATGTAGCCCCATATAACTCTTCCCACTATCTTATTGGGAAAACTTCTCAGCAGACCTTTCTAACCTCTCTTTTTTTTAGAGAAAGAGGTAAAACGACTATGGTGGGGCAGCTGAGACAGCATTCTGCTGTTTTGTGATGCCGACCTATAAGTTATAGGTCAAACTGAGCAGTTTGCAAGAGTGAGGGAAAGCATATTATTGCATCAAACACCATCACAAAGTAAACAGAGTAGGAATGTTGGAGTATAAACTAACTTGAAGTCCTTGCTGCCTATCTCATTGCCCCCAGGATTGTAGAAGCAGCTCAGATGAAACTGCCAACCTTGGAGTCTCAAAAAACCTTCACCTGTAATAATTTTCCTCTCATGAAGATTAGCAGATTTTTGCTAATAAATATTTAAATGTGCCTGCAGAACCACAGTTTCTCCCCTACCACACTCCGACCTGCATTTAGCGACTGCATCTCTGTCCTCTTTTTCCACACTTAGATTAAGAAGTCCATTTACTTTTTCATTCCCACCATGCACAGATTCTGTGTCATTTCCATACTACAAAAAGGGAGCGATACCATCTCCAAATGAGATACTGTGAATTTACAAACAGATAAGGAAGTAAACAATTTGTCTCTGAATATGAGGTGGGATGATAAATGCGAGCTGCATCTCCACCGAAGAGCCCACTTTCGAGAAGGTGCTGTAAATACAATTCTCATTAGGTGTGGCTGGAACTTTGAATATTCAGCCTCATCAGCCAAACTCAAAGACGTTTAAAAGAAAGGTCAATATAATAAATGTCAATAGGAACATGCTATACAAGCTGCTGATCTTCACAAAACCATGTAAGAATCAGTACCATGCACACCATTGACAGCAGGTCACGTATGAATAAAGATGTCATTCAAAAAAGCCTTCAAAATTTAGGCTTTTTAAAGTAGGCTTCCAAACCCAAACCCAAACCCAAACCATGTACCACGAGGAACTGAATTATTTTTCCACTTTGGAAGATATAAAACATGTGAAGCATTAAGAATAAAATACTTCTGCACTTGGATTGTGTCTCCCCACACTTTTGGAGGACAAACGTTAACAAAGGGGACAAAACACCACCCTACCAACTAGCCCTATAAAACTTTTATGGTAGCCATAATATACAAATCACTTCATTAATGTGAGCATAGATTTATGCAATTTATAACTCTGCTCATCCGAACACTCAAATTGTAATTCACAAACATGGGTGAATTTAATCCCACCCCCTAGTTAATCCTTTTTTTAAAAGGCTTTTAAAATGGAAATTACTTTTCTGAGCTATTTTTCCAGATGTCTATTGGATCTTTCAAAGGATGGACATCACTGATGATCTTTTGGTTGGACAAATAGGACAAACACACACATACACATGCTGGTAGGAGAAAGGCTATTTTTCCATCAAAGTATTGGTGAGACATACCAGTTGTGTATCCCTTAGAATAAACCCATTACTGTTTGAGAGATGCTCAAAAACTATACATTTGACAAACATTTTCAGAGAAATCAGAACTTTCAACATTTCAACGTCTGTGCTTATACCACATACTTACATACTTCATAGTGACAGTACATTACTTGCCTTTTGCTCACAATGGGGGAATCCCTTAACTTTTACAAGCCCTGCAATTCCCTGCAGACATCCTCTTCTGCACTCCCTCCACAGCACATTTATTTTTATTCTTATCCACCACAGCACTGCAGGTCCCATTTATGTCCCTTCTCCATTTCCCCCAAACCTCAATATCCGTATGCCCAAAATTCCAACAGATGTATCAGGTTCTCAGGTCATCCTCTGCTATACTTCCCACTTCCCTTATTGGTTCCCCACCACAATCTTCATCCTGTTTCTCTCTGAATCATCTCGGTCTTTATTGCCCCATTAACTGACCCCAAGTCAGTCCCTATGTGTGGTTTCCTCTCCCCTTCACTACTGTTACGGTCCCTTCAGTATCTCCACAGCAGAGTCAGTGGTCCCCATGGCAGACCTCATCTGGCAAGGCTTTCTGAGCACACCAGTCTTCTCCATTCTAATTCTTATTGTTAGCTGTCAGGAAACTAACACCTTCAGCTGCCAAACAAGTTTTAGAGAACAAGCAGAAACAACTAAAGGGTACATTATAATGGTCACCCAGGAGGGAGTGGTTCCAACTGCAAGCAATTGCTACACTGCTTTGGCAAATAACTGCTACAATGACAGAAATTACATTTCTCTCCTGCTTTCTGTAACTTGATTTTCTGGGTTTGTAGTTATTTTTAATTTTTGGATATGAAGAAACACCTGACATTTTTAGTTTTCTGAATGAGGAAATACATTCAATGGTTAAAAGAATATGAAAGTACCTGATAAAGGTCTAGAAATAAATCTATAAGACTCAGAGGAATTTAATAGAGGAAGATTGGGTAAAGAGAGAAAGGTCTGCACTTAGACATGATAAAAACAAACATCAACATGCTAAAGGAAATCTCCTCAAGGGTTAAAAATGGACTGGGGGCCATATATTGATTAAAACCCTGTTAACATTGCATATGACAAAGAACATTTCCATTAGAAACAAGACCCTCAGAAACAAAGGCAAAAGATACAGTCTGCTGATAAAAGGTATATTTTTTTTTTCTCCCCAGAAGGAAACCAACTGCTGGTAAACACATTCTCTGTAAAGGTAAGTCAGTCCAGGGAGCAGCAACAAGGGAGCAAGGGTGTTCTCAATAGATAAACAATACAGTTTTCAGCACAAGGCTTACACCAACTGGTTTTTGCTGTTGTAATTCAGAAACTTATTAACACACACAGCATTTTAGTGTTAACAGAGGTAGACAAGCTTTATAAAGCTGGCTTGATTAATATTCTCTCCCAAATCTCACTGTCAGCTCTCTTCCCTTGGTATCATATTAAATCTATTCAGAGTTATTAAATTAATAGTAAAAGAGCAATACAGAAAAATAAACTACTCTTCATTCTTTTTCATCTATTGCATGAGTCACCTCAAATCTATTCTAACACAGAGTAGCCCTCTCATTCATATCATGATTCTGTTCCTCATCATCTCTCATCAAATGCCACCTTGCACAGCGCTGTCTTCAACACTGCAGAACCTCCCCAGACCCCCTGGATCCTGCTACCAACACTGCATCTCCACCAAACATGTCACACAAACCTCCTAGAGTCTAGTACCACCCTTGAAATGCTGTGAATTTTGTTAAAGTGTGAGGATTTGCTTTGCTCATTCACCTCCTTTAAATCATAGAATCATTTTGGTTGGAAAACTCCCTTGGGATCATTGAGTCCAACCATCTACCCTACTCTACAAAGTTCTCCCCTACACCATATCCCCCAACACCACATCTAAATGACTCTTAAACACGTCCAGGGATGGTGACTCAACCACCTCCCTGGGCAACCCCTTCCAGTGTCTGATATGACCGCTCTTTCTGTGAAAAATTGTTTCCTAATGTCGAGTCTAAACCTACCCTGTTGCAGCTTGAAGCCATTCCCTCTTGTACAATCACTAATTACCTGTGAGAAAAGACCAGCACCAACCTCTGCACAGTGTTCTTTCAAGTAGTTGTAGAGAGTGATGAGGTCTCCCCTCAGCCTCCTCTTCCTCAAACTAAACAGTCTCAGCTCCTTCAACCACTCTTGATAAGATTTATTCTTATCAAGAACAAATCAGGTTGGAAGCTGATGAACTTAGCAAGGCAGTGCCAAAAAAACCCCCAAACCTGATTTGAATTAAATTTCTATTTAAGAGAGAAATATATCAAGGCACTCAACCAGTCAGGCCCACACTTAATTTTTATTTTCTCCCAAATTGCAATACTTGCCTAAAGACTGATATTTCTCTACAACGGGATAATTTGTTGACTTCTCAGAAGTCCTCCTGAAGGTCTTTCTACTTTTTTTTTTTCTTTTTAAAGTATAAAGTTGGTAATTATCTCTTGAGAAAGAATCAGATTTCCAAAACAGATACACAGGTTAGATGGACTTCAGAAATAAAACGTGCAAGAATCAACTGAATTTCCATCATAACAGTGGTGGTCATAATTCTAACAGGAACAGCCCTTTTCCTAAATGGCATTCTCATATTTAATGACTGGCTTGGTAGGACACAAATGATTCTGCTTTCTTCTACCTAGAGCACTGACTAAAAATCCAGTCATTAATTCCTGGTAATGACCACGTTTTTGAGGATTATTGCTGGGGAAATCTTCTGCCATAAAATATCTACAGCATTTAGCCATATCTCTATGCTTTAGATATGCAAAGATATTTATACCATGAGACTAATAACAGCTGCCTTTTGTCAAACCTCGCACGGGGAAAGAACAGAGATCCTGTGAGATACGATGCCATTAGAGCCTCCTCACAGTCACGCTACCCTTTGCATTCTGGGCACATACAAACATCCATCAGCTCAGGAGAGAAAAAAATTTCAGCCCATGCATGTAAGCATTTATGCTTAAGGTGTCTGAAAAACAAGTGAGTAACACTGATTTTTTTTTTTTTCATTATTATTTTGTAATAATAAGCTATGTTGGATTGTTAACAGAGGGAAAACAATAACGTTGAGGAATGTTTCTGGGTTTAGCATGTGTTGAGTAGTAGAAAATTAATCTCTACAAGGACACAAGTTAAAATGTTAACCGCGGGCACTGTTTCTAGAGGAAGACGCATTACAAGAGAAATCAAAAGTACCTGCAGGTCCTTTGGGACAGGACATGATAATGAGCCACGTTTTCATCAAGCTGCCTGGAACAAAGAATCCAATCATTTTGGATGGTCAGAAGAAGCTGTAGTGTTGATTTTACTGTGTGGAACTGTCTCTTCCCACACCTTCCAAGTGAATTAATGATTGTTTTGTGGTTTATTGATTGTGTTTAATTTAAAAAAATATTGTGAAAGGGGGAGAAGAAGAGACAGAGAGACCTTACAGGGTCTTGCATCAAAGTCTGACTTGCAGGACCGAAGAAACTGAAGTGCTGAAAATTCTTCTGGAATTAATGACAAGACCCAGTTGATTCTGAAGAACTATCCCTAAGCACAATCCAAACACATAAAATGAAAACAACAGGCCACACAGACAGACTGCATGAGACATTCAGATCTCCATGAGAGTTGAAAAGCAGCATGTACAGATAACTCCTGTTCCTTGGCCAGCAAACAGATAGGTGCTGGCAGGGAAGCCAGATGGCATCCATCTAGTCCAAGTGGCTAGATGGCCACCCCAGGGGGGCTTCTCTCCCTGCAGTAGATGTGTTGGCCTGCAAGATTCCTCGAGCTGTTGTAGCTTGGAGCCTTGCCTCCTTTAGGGGGTGTCAATGGCAGAGAGCACATTAAGGGAAGAGCAAGAAGAAATGGGAGTCTGAGGAAACACAACCTCACAGAGGGACCAAGGTGAGAAGAAGGGAGAGGGGTATGTATGACAGGAGAAAGACAAACCCTACCACAGAAACCAGGTTTAACAGCTCCCCCCTGCACTGCACTTGGAAACTTTGACAACAGAGGAAGCTCCACTGACATTAACTCATTAACTAACATTAGAGCTCTTAATGGCTATACCCAGTGCATTTAGAGTATGAGGACACTTGACAAATGAACAGGTAATTCTCTCTCCTCTCCTTTCCCTGACACTACCAGAACTAAAGCTGACATTCCTAACCAGTCAGAAAACCAAGATTTTTAAAAGGTTTCCTAGTATCAGATCAGGACACAAAGACACATTAAGTCGTTCAAGTTCACACGCTTGTAGTCTCAGCGGGGAATCAAATGACTAGATGATCTTTGAGACTAACTTAAGGCACTCCGACTGGTACAAAATGTACTCTGGTGGTTTGCAAGAAAAAAATATGAGAAATAGATACTGACTAGGAAATTTTATCCTGTTTACTGTTTCATCTCTCTGAGATCACAAGAAACCATGTTGGATCACAAGAAACCATGTTCTCAAGAAAGTTGGAGAACTTTTTAGAGTTAATGGTTGGGCTTGATGATCCCAAGGGTCTTTTCCAACCTGAATGATTCTATGATCATGATTCTATGATTCTATGTAGCCATGGCATTCCCTTTCTCAACATTTGATCATGAATTACTCGATATCTTTGATACTATTGATTGATACTATTGATACGATTGATTAATAAGATTTGTGACATGAAGTATTATCTCTTATTTGAAAAATGCTACCCCATTTCCCACTTACACACAAAAAGCAAACCAGTAACACTCCTCGCTGGTAAACCAATATAGATCATCACCTCTACCACTCAAAGATCTGGGATAGATAACAATCTTCTACGAGGAGGGTGAGCCCTACTGCCTCTCAAAGAAGTTTTCTAATCTAGCTTCAATCATTCAGTGCCATACAACACAGCCCCATTAAAAAAATCCATTTCTGTCAGCTCAACTGAGAAAGTTCTGAGCAACTGCTAGAGAAAACAGCACAAAACCACCTGGAGAAATAACCCCAGCGTTTGCTTGCTGGAGTGACTATCACAAGAGAAAATAGCAAAGGAAGACCAAGAAAACAGCACTCCCTTTCTACCTTCAAATGGTAATGTCAGGTGCTTTTTGGAGCTGAGATCTAGCTAAATTATCACGTAGATACAAACATGATACCCTGGCAACAATAATGGATTTGAAAATGCCAGTTGCTGCCTTGACCTCTGCAAACCCTGCTGTTTGGGTACTTTTTCCACTAGCTGGAAACTCAGCCTGTGTTTCACAGGTTTTCAGGTGAAAATCTTAAAATTAGATGGCAATAACATTTCTCTTCCTCATTACAACTGCTTTTCCAAAATCAGTCATTTCATACTGCCTGAGCTTTTCTTACCTAGATGAAGAGTTAAGAAGTTTGGCAGTGCTTTTAGCATTTTACCCATTTCAGCTCATGCAGTGACATCATATCTCATCGCTCAACATTGCAGAGCAAAGGCTTTGACCATGGCTGATGAGGTCCTGCTTAGTCCTCCCACGAGGGATCTGCCCCAGGCCTACACACTCTGTGACTTGGTTTATTGGCTTCACATATGAGTTTTTCTGGTTTAACCCCACTAAGCAGATTCCCAAACCAAGTATCTTCCACTGACCCACCGTAACACCTCTAATACTATTTTCTGCACATAACAAGGTTCAATGCAGAGCTTAATACTTGGTTTTACTCTTTTTCTCTTAGTCTGTCAAAAAAATCTTTACCTTCTTATGCTATGCACACAAATACAAACATAACTTCCCCTACAGATTCGATCAAGATTTAATCCCTTGAACAATAATGTAAATAACAAAAAAGACTTTGACAAACAGCAATATTAAATTTTATCCAGGAATAAACATCTGAAATCCCATGATTCTGTCTTTAACAGCTTGTCTTTGTACTAAATTGCTCTCAAACCCTTTCTCGCTGGCAAAGCTGCTATGATTTCATTTTCATTAAATCTCCAGTCCAGCTAACCCTTTCTGGTTGTGGGAGGTGTCAGGACAGGGAAAAGAAAAAGGAGTGAAGTACTTTAGTGGCATATGTGACAACCACTTCAAAGCCATAAATCCTACCAAAGTACCCTAGAGAATAACGATCAGTCAAGACTTTAATCATCAGCAAAAGCTAGTTGAGAGAATAAGGAAGGTCCTAAGGGTAATAGCTGTAAAATGAAAGTGTCCACTGAGAGCGTTCTTTTCATTACAGACAATTGAGCCATTTCTCAACCTTGTTTATCTTTAGCTTTTCCTCTTAGACCAGAGGGAGAGTAAGGGATATTACAGTCATCTTCCGCTAGTGAAGTAGAAAGAAAAAAGCCAGAAATGTTTTAAGACAAATAATGCTGCTTCCACAGATGTGGAATTCAAGCTGAATTCCAATCCTTGGTCCCTTGAACATCTGGCTGAAACCCAGGCTCTGTTCTTCCCCCAGGATCCAGAGCACACTGTGGATATCCCAGTGTACATTTCCCAATACTGAGACACATAATCCCATTAGTCACTTTATAACCAACAATTCCATTGTCCCCTGAGCCTTGGTCTGATTCTTCATGCCTTCCTTTGGCTTCCTCTTTCTTTTCCCTGCCAGTTTTTCCATAATAAATAGCTCTGTATTTATTCTTTAACTTATGTATAAGTCAAACCAGTTGAAATTATAAATATCTATAATATAATCTCTATCTGTAAATATAAATGTCTTTAGCGTAATGATCAGAACCAGAAATGCTAACAGAGTTTTTATAAACCAGGAGATTAATTTTTTTTTCAATTTTTGATGATTAGTTTGCATTTCAAATTTGAATTAATGTCTAGAAGACATTAATTCAACACAGATCAATTAAGTTAAACTTAATAAATAACATTTAATAAATAAACATTTATTGATTATAAACAATAAAGACCAGAAATGCTAAACAATCAGAAAGTGTGTATTACCAACTCCTCATGTGTTGCAGTTTAATAGCAACAGGAAAAATCAGTTTAGGACACAGAGTCTATGGTCACACTATAGCTGTATGTCTGGGATGCTTTTAATCCCATCTACTTAGAAACATGCAAAGCATGGACCATAAAAATAATAAAAATAAATAAAAATAATATTATTATTTTTGTCTGAAATTCAAACTAAAAAAATAATAGAAATCAATATATATTAAATTCTTCCTAGCTAAAGCTAAAATTCATTTTTGTATTTTAAGTAAATTGCAAAGTCAAAGGGCAGTATAAGTTTAAATTACTCGCTTGATGACAAAAGAACTCAAATAAGAGCAGTGATTCAAACATTAATAAAGAAGAATCACTCATAAGCATGTACATTGAAATTCATACCTATGTAAGCATCCCTCATTCATATAAAATAGCTTAGAAAAATCTATAATTTTTCAACCATCTTGCTTTGCTACTGTTGCTACTGTTGTGTGAAGTTGCACACCTACATCAGATTCCAGGTTAAGTTATTTTCCACTCTTCAACGAGTTAGGACAGAGATGGATTTGGTACTCAGCATCTTTAAAGAACTGAAATCATTTTAGAAACTACTGTTTATCAAATTTCACCAAAACAACCCAGCTCTCAGTGGGGAAAAATGTGAAATCTATTATCATATAGTCCATCTCACCTCAAAATGATGAAAGAAAAATCTTTTTATTTTCCCCTCCCCCTTAGGAACCATATTCTGATCTTGTAGTGACTCAAGAAGATGAATTAGGTCACTTCCAGCAATATGTTAGGGATGATGTTTTCTAGAACAGAAGTCCACCTAATCTTGTGGGGCATGGAAAAATAGATAATACAAATGAACCACAAAGTCAGTTGGAAAATGGAAACAGCCTGGTCCAACTTCAATGTCTGATTTTGATTTTCCCCCTCCCATTTTCAACTTTCTTTTATCATAAATTCAATTAAACTATTGAATATAAGATCATGAATTTTTAAAAGTGTGAAATAGTGAAAACAGGATGCTTGCATAACAAATAATTTCAGCATTATTTTTTTCAGTAATATAAATATTGACTGAAAAACTCCTCATGAGAACTCATTATAATCCTATACTTTCTAAAAATACTGGTTGGAATAACAGAAAGCGTTCTTTTATTGCTATAAACACAGTTAGGAGTTAATTTTGGAGGAATGAAAGAGAAATAGATCTTGTTCCCAGGAGAGGTATAGCCTTCTCAGCGCCACTGAAGAGTAAGATGTGAAGCAGAAAGAAAAATCACTAATACTGATTTTTTTTAACCAAAGCTTTATAGTCCATCAGCAACTGGTCATTGTGGGAAGCCCCTATTTCCCCCACCAGTTGCTTATTCCTATTCTCCCCTTGCAAAGCTTTCCCTTCCTTCAGGAGTGCCAAGTGATCGGTTTATAGATTAAAGCCTATTAGGACATAAAAACCATGTGGTGGAAACACCAGCCTCAGTGGTATACAAATGAGTCTCTGAAAAAGAAGCAGGGAAGCTGTGGGGCTATTTTAAATTATAAGGAAAACCAAACCAGCTATACTTGGTAACAAGGTCCGTTCACAAGTCCTCTACAGATAAATAGCCCCTTCAAAACCTCTACAGCTAAATAGCTCATTCAAAACCTTTTTCAGATTAAGAAAATCCAAAGACAATCACATGTCCCAAGAAGGGAGAAAAGTCAGTAATTTTTTAAGGGCCTCTACTTCCCTGTGCTCTGCTCCCTTGCACAGCACACACACTCTCCTAAAGACAAACTAGAGAAGATCACACTGTTGCAGCTCATAGAATATCATGAAAGAGGCACTGGCAGCATAAATGCACAGCAAGCCAAACCAAGTCATCCACCCCTCTGCTCCACTCTGGGAAGACACCTCCTGGAGCACTGCGTCCAGCTCTGAAGTCCTCAGCCCAGGAAGGACATGGACCTGTTGGAACAGGGACAGAGGAGGCCACAAAGATGCTCTGAGGGCTGGAGCCCCTCTGCTGTGAGGACAGGCTGAGAGAGCTGGGGGGGGTTTCAGCCTGGAGAAGAGACGGCTCCAGGGAGACCTTAGAGCCTCTTCCAGCCCCTAAAGGGGCTCCAGGGAAGGACTCTTGATCAGGGAGGAGAGCAAAAGGATGAGGGGGAATGGTTTTAAACTGAAAGAGGAGGGATTTAGATGAGATCTCAGGAAGAACTTCCTTGCTGTGAGGGTGGTGAGAGCCTGGCCCAGGTTGCCCAGAGAAGCTGTGGCTGCCCCATCCCTGGAGGGTTCAAGGCCAGGCTGGATGGGGTTTTGAGGGACCTGGTGTGGTGGGAGGTGTC
>BJBW01005357.1:0-80544 GCA_004320125.1 Scolopax mira | reverse complement strand
GAGGGTGACAGAGCCCTGGAACAGGCTGCCCAGGGAGGTTGTGGAGTCCCCTTCCCTGGAGATTTTCAAGACCCGACTGGATGCAGTCCTGAGAGGCATGCTCTGACATGCTCTGGGTGGTCCTGCATTGGCAGGGGAGTTGGACTAGATGATCTCTATGATCCCTTCCAACTCCAAAAAAATTCAGTGAAATTCAGTGAAAAGACTTAAAGTCTTTCTATGAAGGGACACACAGTCCAACATACCTTAAAAACCTTTGCACAGAATAGTTTTTATAGGAGTAGAACTGTACAAACTGATCAGGCTATCCACTTTCTGACATTGCCAAAAGTATCTAGAAATCATTACTGTTAAAATTGTTTTCATTCCAAGTGCTATTGGGAACTTATTAGGTATTGATTCAGTTGGTAGCTGGTATTTAGAAAAGGTGACTAAGAATGGGTTATGGATAATGTTAGAAAAATATAGATATGTATTACATTTACCATTCTCCTCATTGTTCATTGATTGGTTTTTAAGTGTTAAATTACTTTATACTGTTTGTGATTTACAACATCCATTCCACGTGATTTCTAACAGAATAACCTATAAATATGATCACTCCTGTAACCTGTACATCTAGTGGGAGCATAAGTGAGCTCATAAATTCTCTACTAACAAACCTAATTCTTCCCCTCACAGTTAAAATCTTGCAGTGATTGCTCTTTGATAGCTGAAAGAAAACTGGCATTCTTAACAAACAGCCTAGAACCTAATACTGAAAGATGACTACATGCTGAACTACCTTTCTTTACACAGTTAAAGAAATCAAGATAAAGATGAAAACAAGATAATGTAGTAAACCTGTGTGTAAACCTAAAAGATCCAGCTTTTTAAAGAGAAATTTTATGAAGCAAAAGTTGTATAAAGGTACAAACTGCAATTATATATTAACATGTTTGCTGAGAGGGCTTTGGTCAAGTGTTGCATTTGTCCTTAATTGAACAGAATAAATATGTTTTCATGTCAAATATGAACATTTAACCCATGAATAATTACTGTACTGATCAGAAGAGTAGCAGGAAATGAGTTTGAGCTTACTTGTGTATCAGAATCATTAAGCCTTTACACAACAGTTCATTGAATCTTCATGAGATACTTTGAACATCCCAAAATTCTATCTTCTGGAGATGCACAGTTGATCAGAAAGGCCACAGCCAAATTGTGTTCAGGCGTTTGGATAACACATTGCTCAACTGAAGTCCTCATCACCAAAATTCACCCCCAAAATAGAAGGGATGGTTTTATTCTGATCATAATCACCTTTAAAACAGCAACAACATTTGGCATGAAGAGGGAAATAGCAAGAGTTAATAGCAAGAAATAGGGAAAAATTATACTAAATTAGCAGGAATGAACAGAGCTACAGCTGTCTAACACACAGAAGCATAATTATAAGGCTTTACAAAGCCCAATGTTTTTTTTAAAACAGTTATTTTCAATAAGTTGTGTAAACAGGATATACAGGAGGTAGCAAAGAATATCCAGTTGTCTTCCCACATACATGAATGACAGTTCTCACGGGAAGCACTGTTTCACAGTCTTTATGGTTGAGTGCTCTCAAGCAGGGATAAATGGGTTATTGTACTCTAAATATTTTTGCTGTGAATATCTCCCAAGACAAAATATATGATGAAAACAAATTCTTTCCTAAGCTATTATCAGAAACCAATATTTTTTGACACTTCCAAATCATTGTTACTCCCAAAGAGGACAGAGAATGTTAATTCAGCTCTTGAGGTGATATATAAAAGGAGAGCAATGACAAAAAAAAAAAAAACAAAAGCTGAAAATATGCACAATGCTTTCAGGATCACACCCAGATAACCTTACCACTGTAATCTAAATTTAGTCCTTAGGCTCATACCCTGTTCCTCTGGGCAGACTGATTTCCTCATGTATCAAATCATCTCTCCCATATTCTTATCCCATTACATAGAGTTATCCAATGCATTCTTCTCTTACCTATATATCCTGCACCATGATATATTCACAGTCAGCCAAAATTTACTTGAAATAAAATTAGAGTATTTCCCATAATACCCATTTTCTTTTTGTGTCAAATAGGTTTGGCATTTATTTAAGATTCTTTTTTTTTTTCCTCACATCATTTATCACAGATACACAGGGGTAATTGGTATTGAATTACAAGAGGATGAAGGAACATGACGTTTTATGTTTGAAATAATTTGCATCTTTATGAGGTTATAAATGCCTCTCTTAAAGAGAAAATTAAAATCAAGCTGGCAATTTTATTAGGAAGTGGAAACAGATAATTAAAGCCCTACAGCTATGAGAACTTCTTTTGTTATGAAGCTGGAAACAGATTTTTCATTGGTAACAAAAAGATATCTGTGGGTCATATTCATATTCCATAGGGCAGACTAACCTAGTGGAACAGTATATTACAACAAATAAACTCAGAAATATATTAGTAAAAATTAAAAAACTAACACGAAATAAAGCATCTATATTAGAAGAGACAACTGCAATGCTATTTCTTTTGTCTTATTCCTTGAGAAAAACTAAGCTCTCATGACTGTTCTACAGTCTTAATTGTTATAAAATCTCTATGTAAACCTCTGGAAATCATTCAGACAAGACTCTGTTATCCTTATCTGTCCATTTGTCAAGCAAAATAGTACCATCCTACATTAGGCGCTTTCCTTTATGTTAAGCTCTTATTTATGATTTAATGTTTCTCTAATGACCAGACTAAAAGTCATAATATGCATATTATCTATCCCTGCCTTCTGTGTACTCATATATGCTGTCCCTGAGCAATTGCCTTCACATTATTAACACATCTGATGTTTTCCGCAGGGTCAAGACCTGGTTCTTCTCTCCAGAGGCATAATGCTCATTTGTTTGCTTTGGTGTTTACCCTTGACCATGTACAGCAAATGACCCACTATTCTCTATCTCCTTTTCCAAAATCTACTGACTCACAATTATTTCTATTTTTATCATTTAAATATTTGGGCTTGTGTCCATCCTCCAACCCACTTACTAGATCACATAACATACCATTTCCCTTTCATTTTGTAATTGATGGTATGTTAATACATAATGCAGGGTAAATACAAGATGTTGGAGGTTGAGGGGGAGCAGATATACTCACACTCAAGTAAAGAAATAGAGTTGGATTCAAGAGTGAGTAGTAAATTAAACAGGAATTTGAAATGGCTTACATTAACAAGAAAAAGACAAATAATTCTATATTTTGTAATTAATCTTGTCTCTGTTAAAAAAAAAAAACAAACAAACAAACAAGGATAGTGCCTGGAACATTGTGTTCAGCTCTACCTTCTGAATTACTAGAAGGAC
The DNA here is from genome assembly GCA_004320125.1 of Scolopax mira. Classification (NCBI taxonomy): domain Eukaryota; kingdom Metazoa; phylum Chordata; class Aves; order Charadriiformes; family Scolopacidae; genus Scolopax; species Scolopax mira. Next base: position 77,178 of record BJBW01005357.1, on the reverse strand, counting down.
AATGAAAAATTAGGGTACATATAAGATTTTTTTTTCAGAAGAAAAGATTAAAACACATAAGTACAGCTTGATGAGAAAGTTTCCAAGGTGGAAAAGGAGTGTAATTTGGATTGACTTCAATAATGTAAGACCTTTTTTAAGCAAATTGTTATTTCTGAGCTCGAGCTTCCTAGGACTTTCAGGGGTTTTTTTTGTCTTAACATTACTTCCTTTCCTTTGAATTTGAGATAGTCCAAATGAATAATACAGTGGCAGTCATTCATTATCTGCCTTCAGATTTCTGGGGCTGTTTAAAAGCGGAATGGTTGAGCTTGGAAGGCATCAGTGGTAAAAGTCTAGCATAGTCCCCCCTTAAACATAGTTGCATAATTGTGGCTTAGCAGGGAGGGAAGCAGGGTATGGGAAGTAGCACACTGTTTAGTATGACCCCCAAAGTCACCCAGGACAGACACATCATGAGTTTCCTGCACTGAGACACTTGAGAAGGACAAAACAATCACAGCCCAGGTTACACTGAAGGCACCTTAGGAAAAGACAGGCAGCAGAGGGCCGTCATGTCCCCACACGTGGCATCCATGATTTTTCCCTGGTGAATCACAGGGGTTTGCAAGATGAGAGAGTAACAATCTCTGTCTATAGTAGTAGAAGCACCACAGAGAACCCTGAATAGGGATTTGAAACATATTGAGTGATTCTGAGAAAATGGCCAAAAATGCAGAAAAATCACTTCATGCTTTGAGACAACCTTCATAAACATCAGTAAGCAAGATCAAAATCCTCAAGGGATACATACAATACCCCGTAATGCCAGGAGATGCCTTAGAAAATATTGAATTGGGGCACATTCAACTGAAATAAATATTTTCCTATGACAAAGGAGCTCATGATCTGCCTGCTTGGTGATTCAGAAGCCAGCAAAAGTGAGCTTTTATGTTCTTTCTGCTTCTTAATATCCATTGTTATCTGCCAGTGACCACTCTGGATTCAGCCCCCACATCTTTGCTCACAATAGCTACAACCTTCTCCAGTAATTGTTTCCACTGAAAGCATACACACAGAGGTAATTTCAGAACTTCTGTGTATTGTCTTCAATCTTTCCAAAGAATACATTCCAATGAACATTGTTGAAAAGACTGTCAGGCTTTGTATCATTGTTCCTACTTAGATACACAGTCAGTGTCACGGAATTTTTAATAACATTTCATTACAAAATCTACATAGAAGACACACTGTTAATACTAAAAACAAGTTAAATTCACAAATGACAAGCTGAACATTTGCAAAGCATGAACAGAACAATCCACGAGCCCATTATTGCTGTGTGGCAATCATTTTTGTACAAAGGCTTGGCTTTCAAGAAGTCTGTTAGCTACCATTGTATACTACTACAGTCTCAAACCAAAACTTTGATTTGATAGGCACTCTCTCTCTCTAAAACATATCATCAGAAGGTTGTGAGTGAAGAAATAAACTATAAAGAAATAAACAAGAATTTTAGCAAAACGGTTCAGACCATGGGGTTTTCTTAGGGTTATCATTGACTCCGCTCCAGACACTCCAGTGTGATTAATCCTACTAATTATTTAGGTTTGAAGGCTTTGAGGCAAACAATGTAAAGGAAAGCTGATAGAGCTGAGAAGCTAAAATAAACAACATAAAGAAAAAAAAAAAAAGAAAAAAATATCGGTGTAAATCTAACAGTATTCTTTGCCCTAAATATGCAGAAAAACAAGTAATTAATTATGATTTAGTTAAATCAACTACATTTTAAATTTTAACTTCGTGTATAGTCCTCTGTTTTTGAGTTTCCATTTACACCTTTCAATCACAGTCTCAAAAAGCAGAGGCGTTTGGAAAAATACTAAACTGTTGTGCACATTAAATACATTAAGTACACCTTGTCCGTTAAAAGCTTGTTAATGAATGACCTTCAGAGGAACTTCCATTATTAAACAACAATTATTAATTATTATTTAAACCACAACTTGAGCTGCTTATTACACTTTCACTCAGAGCTGCTAAGCAGCTGGTCAAAAGAAGTAATTGCTTTTAGATAAATATGTTTACTCATGGAATCCTAGAGTAAAGTTCTACTCAGTCTAAACTGGGACATTCCACTGTCTCCTAGTGGTGGAATGTCCATGAAAATTTGCAGATGAGGAACTATGTTTAAAAAGTATTTAACAACAAAGCAACAACTTAGTATCACTACAGAGCTGAAGATAAGATTGAGGGTGACCAAAGCAGGGATCTCTGAGGCTTTGTTTCTCACGGGGTTCCACTGTGCTCCCACCACCTTTATGGATTCTAGCCACAGTATGGAAAAATAAAGTGATCTGCCCTCCGCTCACATTTCAAAACCAAATTAGGAACACAGGCATATTTTATAGACCCTTTCTCCAAATTTTCTCCTAGGAGGATTCATTGTTTGCCTAGAGAAAAAAAAAAAAAAAAAAAAAAAAAAAAGTAATGGCAGATTGAAGGTGAGAAGTTTAAAATTGTACCTGAAAAACTCCATGAAAGAGAAGCCATAACCATGCTGTTCAGCAATTCCTGCACAAACAACATTTGCGGATGCTCCAATCAATGTTCCATTACCTGCAGTTCAGAAAACAAATGCCAGTTTATAGTCATGCTCTGTTTCCTATCCTTCCTCTGTTTATTCTGCACTAAAGTCCTACGATGTAGTAGTTAGAAAAATCAATTTCTGTTGCATAGGTTTGAAAAGAAACATGCAGACAGTATCTACACATCCTAGAAATAGCTTCACGCTTTGAAAGATAATCCTGGTATCATCCTCTGATTCTACATAAGCCAGAAAAATAGAGAAGGAACATAATCTAGCACTTGTCAAAATGACACCAGAGACTTTCATTCAGATAAACTTGTTTATTTTTGGTTTTACATACAAGAAGGTGCCATCAGATGATCAGAAAACAAAGGATGAAATAATTTGAGGATGGTAAGAAAAATGGATGCCTTTTTTCCTTACACAAACTTGACATTAAGAAATTAGTGTCCTTTTTATAAACAGGGTAACCAATTGCTAACTTTTCTTTTTTTTTTTTTTTTAACAGAAATTGAAAATACAGTAAGTGTGACAATGGAGGGGAATTGATCTGTTTCAAATCTCTGTGCTGAGGCAAAGGGATCACCACAGATACAAAGTTTGCTTACCAAACCATAATGGTTCTTCAATAAATAGAAATACACAACTTTAATCGGTGAACTTGAACAAATGGACCTTACATTACATGGACCTTCTTAAGAGAGGGGGACACCAAAGGACAATAATATGCCATGCTAATAATGTGTATCCATCCTCTTGGAAGAACTCCATACTTCTCTTTTCTCTTGAGCCTTTCCAGCAACAAATTTATTCTTGTGTTTTCTCAAAAATTTTCAACAATATGGAGATGTAGAGAAGTCAGGTATTCAGAGCTCAGAAAGACAAATACATCTTCTATAGCTTTCCCATGAGTCATACCTCAGACTTCAGAAATGCTGTGTATTTGACTTCCACAAAGCAGATGTCTTCAGCAAATGTTTCTGATCTAAGGCACAACTCGGGAAGAGACTGTGACTCCTACATTCTATTCCTAACTGAAATTTTGAACAAAAAGGGTGACAATCATTACTGCTTAGTGAAGACTCTTCTAATCTGACTTTAAAAGAAAGAGATCAGAAGAAAATTAATGCTCCAGTTAATTGTTTTGTTTTAGTAAATATTTTAGGTCACCCAATATGGCCTTCTGCACCTGAAAGTGCACACAAAATTAGCATAATTTTTAAAATATTCTTAAAAATTAATGGAACACTCTTAAATTAAAATAAAATTAAGAGATAGGGTTCAGAATTAAGGAAAAAGAGAGAAAAGATGTGATGTGGAAGAAACATGAGAGGAAGGAAGATCTTTCTTTTCTATTAAGAAAAAGAGTAGGAGAAATAATATAATTGTGATAATTTTGATCCCAGTTTGGATTCAAAGCCATACCAGTGTCAGTGCATACTGAGATACAGGTTATTGACTGGTCATTCTAGGGACAGTACAAAAATTTTGAGAAACAACTAAACTCCCAAAAGTCGTTCAGGATTTTTTTTTTTTGATTTCATGAAAACTGAAGCTTTCCAATAAACAGTCCTTGTGGGACCAAGATTTTTTCAATTGAATCCAAAGAGAAAACATGTTTCCTTTTTACTCCAGGATGGTCAATTATTATCAACACAAAATAGACAGCAAACTGAGATTTTCAACCTGAAGATCTGATATGATCATGGTTATCTGTTGTCACAGGTGAATGGCATAAACAACACCTATTAAGATCACGAGACTGGTTTTGTTTTCTCATCAGCAGCCTCCATCAGCTCTTGAGCTAATTCGACTATGAAACAAGAAAGAAGATTAAATCTTGCAGACAATGTGAGATGAGAAAAGCATTTCCCTGAACTCCCTGCAAACCCAAATATAAATTTTATTTCATATCTTTAATTCTCCCTTTATTTTTTAAATTTCTGTTTTTTCTACTCTCCTGGCAGCTATGCTTCCTACTTGCTCTGTTTTTAAGGCTTTGATATTGCAAGGGAGCTGGATGCAGAAGTCCTGTCTGTCTATGAGGAGCACTGCTGATATTAGTAGAACTGCACATTAATAGAATAGTATGTCTGTACAGATCATAAAAGCATTGTGGGACATACATACTCATGAGACACCAAGGGCTTTTTCTGACCTAGGCTTCTTATCATATACAGTGAATCCCACACTTGCACACACATGCCTCAGGTATGGAGAGAAAAGATGGGTAACCTTACTAGAGGATGAGAAACCTTTAAAAAATAGTTTCTAGGGTAGCACTAGTCATTAGGAACTGCATGGCTCATCCCCTTGCCCTCCCTTTGCCTCAAAGCATATTATAGTTATTTTAATGCATGTATAAAGATATGAAATTGAACTTGGAACAACAGCATTCCTAGCAGGCTCTGGCATTGGGAAAGCCAAAACACAAAGCATGTGGCTTAATGCAAAAACAGAACAAATGAATACAGCTGATGTTATTAGAGAAGTCAGGCAGGAACACTTAAGGAATTTTCAATTCCAAAACTAATCAGTAGTCTACAGCCTACAAACATTTCATAAGAGGTTTTTGCTCGACATGTAGCACAATCAGACATCATCATCAGAATAATATTGCTGTAGACAAGGAATATAGCTTTGCTTCAGATTAAAGAAACAGGACTGAAACTGCACTTGTCCCATGGCTGTGACTAGATACAGTCAAGGTCTCCAAACAGCACGCACTCTCCCATACTATACATAGGTTATAGTAATGCCTTCACATAATGAAGTATTATGGAAAGAGTTTCTGCTTCAGCAGTGAATTGATTTCCCCAAGTAGGTTTCACTTGAGGAGAAATTGTCACCTTAAATGTTATCTGAAAGGGGCAGCATTTTGTTTTTCATTTGCTTGGAGAGTGTGTGCAGTTTAATTAGGTATTGGCTCATCAGGCTTCAAAGAACTACACTGAAATTAACAACAGAGGTAAACTTTTGTTTCTCCTCCCAAGAACATCTGTCTCCATAGCAGACATTTAACTCAGTAGTGAAACAGCAACACTGTGACCTCTGAATAACAGAAAACCCAGGACTAAATTAATGTTTATGGAAATCTACACAGTTAAATTCATTCCAATTAATACAAATGAAGGATAAGCATTTTCTAGGACTTCAGACAATTTTGACTTCATCTTCACAGCATCTTCAATCTTAAGAACAATTAAGCTTAAAAAGTACAGCAAAGACTCTTTGTATGTTTGTATGCTCTAAATGTAATAACACACATGAAGTGTATCAAAGAATAACATTGCAATAACCAATTTATTTTGATGACTCCTATTGCAACTTTTTTTTGATGATTCCTACTGTAACTCACCCTTTATCACAAGGCATATGGTTATTAAGAAACTGGGTTCATTACAATGACTTAAATATTATATTTCTATCAATAGTAAGTAATATGTATGAGGTAAGCCATACATTTTATCTTGCATACCTATTCTGCCTTCTATTTTTGGTAGACTGCATGTGTTATTGTCAGTACTACAAATAATAATTCACAAGCATGAAATCAAGAAATACCTTTGCTTAATAAAAAAAAAATCTAATTTTGAAGTGTGATCATAGAAAAATACAGACATGTCACTGAAAGAGCTGCTGCTACCTAGGCTACAGAGAAGAAAACGACAGAGGAATGAATGCTCACAGACCGTACTGGTTTTAACCTGGACCTCTTCTAGCTTTGCAGTCATTGCAGAAGCACAGTACAAGGTCTGCTACTGTTATCTGTCAAAAAAGGTGGCACAAACATACCTTTCTAATTTTTCTCAATGCAAATTACTTTGAATATCTTTAGGGAATGTGAAATCAACTCCAAGGACAAGAAAGTATTCAACAGATTTAGTTAAGAATAAATCTACAAGAAAGATACAAAACCATAACCCACATGATAAAACATGCCTTTGCATCTCCAGCTAGCTTAAAGGTACAAGGAGGAAGATGTTGACCAGGTTTGGTAAACCTGAGCTGATACCTGCAGTATCCACCAGCCCTGCTTCTTTCAGCCTTCTGCTTCCATTTGTAGTTACTTCTTCTCAACCCAGTGTCCAGTTATCATCCTCTGCTACATCATTCTTTCAGAGACTGACAAATTCAAACCCAGAACCTGCACACCACACATAACACACATCCCTCAGGCCTAGAGAGCCTCTCCCACAGTAAACAGAGTTTGCCCGGGTGACTCTAGTCTGCAATGCACTGAAAATCAATGTTGGGAGAACTGATAAAGCTCACTAAAGAAAGGGAGTGGAAAATCGGGATGGAATCATATCAAGAAAAGGAGAGAGTTTGCATCAATAACATGTTTCCTCTCACTTTAATCCTCATACTCAGCTGTTGATTTTTAGTTGTCAGCAGTACATCTATTATATTGAAATACTGGTAGTTCTCAGGAGTCCCTTTGGTATTGCCCCCTCATGAAGAAGCCTAACCCTTGGGTTTGCTGCATTACTATGTTTGCCTAAAGAATCACCTCAAAGTACCCAGCAGGATTAGTGTTTCTTACTCAAAGCACTGAGAAATCAAAGAGAAGGGATTATCACTAATAAAGCTATTTGGCCGAGCCTGAGCAGCCTTCATAAAGAGTCACTTTCTCAAATATATGAAAGATAGTACCTTGTGCAACAGCAAGCTTAAAAGTCTATTGCTTACAAAGAAGTCCTACTTCTTTGTTGTGAGCATCGTAGACCACTTCCTCTCCACATGGTGTGAGAGTGGGTAGCAAGCTACAACTGTGTTTAATGATAGCCCTTCTGCATTTTCTCTTCCCTGTATCTCTGGCTAGCTATTGCAGAAGCAAAAAGACTACCCTGTTTTCATGTCAACAGAAGCCCTGAAAATGGCTTTTGCCTGGCCTTGGACAAACATCTCTGCAAGGCACAGATTGACACAAGCATAGCTGTTTGCACTGCTTTGTCCCACAGAAGGGATCTCACTCTAAAAACAGGAGTTTGCTACAGAATCATGATTAATTTTAGCGTGAGGATTTTTAGCCCCGCTTCTTTGCTGTAACCAAACCATCCCATTATAGTGTCAAAGCAAAACTTACTGAAGGAAACCAGCTCCTTGCTTCCATCCATTTTCAAAAGAAAACTGTGCTGTCTCCCATGTGCTTTACATCATTAAATAGAGTTAAACTGACATGTGCAGCTTCCTTTCTGTAGCAAATTCCATTTCTCTATTTAAAGCACCAACTAAAAAAAATGTAACAAATCTAGCTGTTTATGGTTTTGATTAGCCTTAAAGGAGACAGCCTTCCTTTGGGAGGTGTCTCTTCACATGGCAGGGGATTGGAACTAGATGATCCCCTCCAACTTAAACCATTTTATGATTCTGTGATAGCTTTCAGGAATTTCATGTTTTACACATAACTAATGCAGATTTGCCTCATTAAACAAAGCCATTTATATTCATCTGTTAAATGTCTACAAGTTTTGAATACCTTTTAATAATGCACAAGTCTTTAATATCTTTTAATATTTTGTATGTGCTAAAATTAACAAGCCCTTGATAATCAAACTTTGCAGTCAATAAAAAGCTACAGAATCAAGGCTAATTAAGTCATTAACAGTCCATAAAATACCAAGATACCTCAATTCACCGGCAGTAAGGGGGAAAAGGTATGCATAAATTCATTCAACATTGTTATATGTTATAGATTGCAGTCGCATTATATCAATATTTTTCTATTTTACTGATTTGGAAATGTTTTGAATGGGATGTTTCTGCATAAAGGCACACACATGGAGTTTATTGGAAAAAAGAAAAGAAAAAAAAAAAGACTCTGGATCAAAATTTTGAGTTAACTTAGCCAAAAAGTTCATTGAACTGCATTCAATTAAAAAATTTTAATCAGGTGAACTTTACCATTTTTTATTACCACTATTGTACCACTAGCAGGGCAGTTACTGTAAGTATTGCACTACTAAATGCTTATTGCTTTCTTTTTGCTATGAAAGGAAAAAGTTAAATTTATATTTGTTACTTGTCTACCAGAAATACGAAATAAATAAGGCAGGTTGCTGAACATCCTGCACTTGTTACGCTAACAACTTAGAGAAATATATAAACTTCTTTCAAATCCAGGCATCTATAAAAAAAGAGACACAAAACCCGAGGTGATCATTATGTCACCTCTCTCCTTGAAGTCAACTTACCCAGTACAAGAGTAAAGTGAACTGGTATAATGAGGGATTGTCTCAGCAGTGTACTCTGACACACCATTCCTTCATGTCCCAAAACACATATTCAAGTAGGCATTTTAGAATATTCAGCTGCTTTAAATTCTGACTGCTCTAGATACTGACTTTAATCAAATTGACTTTCAATTGGAGCCTACCTGTTAAGTTTCGCTATGGTTCAAGTGCCTTGTTTAAAACAGTTTCACAACTCCTGCTAGTACCGCTCTTTGGTTTAACTGTGCTAACCACAACTGTGCTAGCTAGTTATACTTATTAATATATACATAAATATTATCTAGGGCATGATTATAACTTTCTTTAGTGTCATACAGAGTGTCTGATTCATCAATATAAATCAATATGAATACTGCAGATTGAGATTTTTTTCCTCCTCTCTGCTGCACTGTTCAAGGTGCAGAAAAGGGGGGTATTGTCTGGAAAGTGTCTGCAGAGAAGGAAAGTAGATAGTCCAGTTCTGTATTTGGCACTTAAACATTTTGAAGCTTGCTATAGCTTCCCTGTCCTGTTCTGTCAGGCAGTCCAAGCACTACCTTCTAACTAAATATACCTCTTCTGCTGACAGCTATGCAGACTCTGTATTCTTGTATTGCAGCAACTCACCAGTACAACATAATGAGTTTGAATATTCTATTTTATTCTGAAAACAAAAGTGGCCAAGGCTTCTGTAATTTATGATAAACAAATGCACAAAGCAAGTAAATGAAATTAAACAAAACTCCACATACACTTTGTACAAGCCTCCAATATAATCTCTGATAGTTATCCTATCTCTACTGTGCAGAACTTCATAGCATGTAGTTATTTTAAATAAATTGAAAAATTGTAATACAAGAATTTCAAATTTATCAGTAATGCAAGCATTATAATCAAGTGATCTGGGGGTTTGGTATAAATTCTTTTTCTAAATCAATGTAAATTAGAATAGATTTCTATGCATTACACATAGCTCTCTTCCTTTCCATTTTAAAATCTAAGATTTACTGTCCAAACTTCCTCATCAGTACAGTTGAAAAAACATCTTTTATCCCATATACTTCATATTTCACCCTTAATAACATATATGTATCTATATACGCATGTCTCCAAAGGCATCTCTTTTGAAGCTTAGAAAAATGTCCTTGCTGAGAACAATTGAGTAGGTTCAACATGGGGTTTTTTTTCCACATTAACTCAGTGTCTTAAAGTCAAGCAGGCCTCTCATATTGCCTTAATATACACAAATGTATGTCTGTCAAATGTACACACTCAATTTTCTCTGGTTTTACATTTTACATTCACACCTTTCTTCTGCATATCTTCTATACCACAGAGGATTATCTTCCATAGTCTTAGAGAGTCTCCTTTAGCTGCAGGGACTCTGCTGATGAGCCTGGCTTTCACACCAAGGACTTTACAACACTGGTGGGCTTTAAGAACTTTGTACTGAAAAGGTATGAAGATGGCTCAGAGCTTGAATGTCATGAAAGAACTAAGGAAACCAGCAGCTGGACTTTTATAGATGGTTACAGATCCTGACAAGTGGACAGTTTGGTCACTTAAACATCAATAGAAAGAAAAGACTCCTTGTGGCTATCCAATGGTGCTGTTCTTCATGCTACAACAAAACTTGAAACTTCCACTGACCCATAACAGCACCCGACTGATGGAGGGGAATTCTGCCCGCCTGGCAGTTGGGGGTTGCAGGGTGTGTCAATTGGGAAAGGAGATACATTAGTACTATATAAACTGCCTGGTTGTTATAATAAACCATTCTGGTTGAAACACCAACCAGGGTCAGTGCCTTCATACTCTGCAAGTTAACACCTGAATGAGTTCTTCGTTAAGAACAAGCAAATAGTACTGCCATTTAATGGGCAGCAACCATTAAGTTTAAGTCCATGTTACTCATTTCCATCATTGCAAACATCATAGAAACAATACAAAGGATACTCAGAAAGCAGATTAGATATTAGTGTAAGACATAAAAAACCTGTTATATTTTGTTTCTAGATCTGTACAGTTCAGAGGCATAATACTGCTAAAGACTTCACTGAGGTCTTTAAAGAAAAGCTGTGAGATATTTCCTAAATTTCCTATTTGTTTTGCCTGCCTTTCAAAGTCAAGAGCAGTAACATCCTTTTCCTTTTGAGAGATCTCAAGTCACTCTCATTCCCTACAATATCATCCTTTGATTTGGATTATGAGTTTTATATCCAAAATACTTATCTAAATCATAACTGTCTAAACCTAAAGACATAAAAGTGAGCCTCAGGATTTGTCATCACTAAAAGACTCCTTTAGAAACAACAGGAACTTTCAGTGTCATGATTAAAATCAAGTCAGCTAGGTATGTTCTCCTTTAAAAATTTTTCCTGCATTTGAATTACACACTGTATATAACAATTGAGTTCAAAACTGAAACTGAGTAGTACTTTTCTTAAATAACTGCTATATTTCTATGCCATACGTTCAGTTCTCAATAGACTTTTTGAATCTTTCAAATTGAAAAGTATTATCCAAATGTGATCTATATGTGATATTATACAAATGTGAGATACAAAAAAGAATCTAAAAGGATCTACAGTTGTGGGTTTTTATAATATTATTTATTGTGTATTTTAATACATTATATGTTTTATAGAAGGCTATCACTCTTCCCTCATATTGCAAAGAAGGATGGTTGGTTTAATAATATAAACAATATTTCTCGGTTTATACCTTCAGCATATCTGATGCTTTAAAACTAGTTTAGGATTTTATTGAGCAGAGTCAGTAGGAATAATAAATCAATGCTACTCCACTGCATCAGGGACATAAGGAGGGGTGCCAAGAGACAGAATAGCTATAGTATTGAGCCATTGAGAGAAAGCCCACTGTTTAGCTACACTGTGGGTTGCACCGGTTTAATAGCTGTAATTAGCACAATGTCCTGTGGATAGTGGATTTTATTCACACCTGAGTTTTGACCCTGGAAGGTTAGAAGTACCAGCAGCTCCCTGCTCCTACTTCCTTTCTTGAAATAGTGCCTACAACTGAGATTGGGTGGCTGAAATAACACAGCTGGATGCACCCTAGGGATTGCCTTTTTCTGCAGGATTGTGACAATGGTGACTTTCAGGTGCTGTCCTCCAGGAAAATATATGAAGAAAACAAATAGTGCAAATCTATACACTGTAGAAAATACCCCCTTTGGATCACAGCAATAGTCACTGCAACTGGGAAATAGTTTTCTATGCTAGCAGCTGAGAACTCGAAGGTAACAACTTTCAAATATGAAGCTCCTTTTTTCTCATCGTTTTTTCCTCTTATTTTTAAAAACATATTTTTTTTATAAATAATAATAAAAGATAAATAGAAAAATAAATGCCAGATCTTTAAAAGTCAAATGTATAAAAACCCTTCAAATAATTAGCTATGTATATACTTAATCTTATCTATAACCTCTTCAGCTCAGTAAACATTCTAGTTCTACACAATTAAACAGTATTAACAGGTGATTTTTGACTGTGCACTTATTCAAATTGAGTTCAAATTGAGCTGAATTCATATTTAATGTTATTTTAAAACTTATGAGCTAATAGAAGCAGTGCAATTAAAGCTTCTTTTGTTCTGAAAAAGCTTGAGCTAACAATCTTAATTTTTCCTGAAAAAAATTCAAGGCAACATTTCTTAGACACTATTAGATCTCCATACAGCTCGGTCTCAAGAGCTGCCATAATTCCACCATGTATCCATAATAGGAAGCATTAATAAATAAAGCTTTTTTCAGTGTCCTTTTGTGCAAAAGAAATACTGATGAGGATACATCAGAACACCACAGAAAACAAGCAACCTTACTTCCATGTTTGTTTCCTTTACTTCATTTAAAATATTCTGTTTTCTTTTCCTTCATGATCAAAATATAATTGAAATGCTGGGAGATAGTACATACAAAAACCATGAACAATACAATTTTTCCAGCTGACCATTGATGCCCAGACAGGGATGAAATATTATGGTCATTCAATGTTCAGAAGAATTGAAAAACCAAACTAACCTCAAGGTTTGAATTAATTTGACCTGTCTTTGAGCGCTCCTCTCAGCTACTGAAGTTGTGTGCATGAGGGGTTCAGATGTGCTCTGCAGGGAGAGTCTGACACTTGCAGTGAATGAATAAACATCTGCCTCCTGAATATGCCGGTATCCACATCACTAAAGCAGGAACCTGAGGCAGCCAGACTCCTAAATTACAGTTTAAATTCTTAAAGATATCTGGGACAAATATAAACCTAAACTTCAAGAACCAGATCCCCTCAAAAATTGTCATGTTTATTTCTTAACCAATGTAAGAGTGACCTGACTTGAGCAAGAAATCTTCTCCCAGAAAAGAACTGTCAGATTCCAAGGAAGACCCAAAGATTTCACAATTGTGACCATCTCACCAAGAACTGCCCATGACCATCACTGTCTTTGGCTTCCTTGAGTAAGAGACAGGATTTTTCAACCTTTCTCACCTTCAGAGATGCATTTTACAGAGCAAGGAGCATTCAGTTACTCCTTATGTCTGAGCCCAGTGCCATGAAAGACAGAAATTTAGTAGAAACCACTCTAGCTCTCTTCAGCAAGATGCTGCTGAAGATGACAAGTGGCAGTTATACTGGCAAAGGTCTCTTAATCTTGCTTGGGATTGACTGAATCCTTCTTTCATTTCCGGGACAACAGGTAAAGCACTGAAGGAAAATTAATGTCTTTTCTTAACATCTTCCAAACCCATACCTGCCTGTGTACTTTGTGACAGTAGAAAAAAGTAATTGCACCCACTGGAACTTTTTCAGGACAAAATATTGCACATCATTTTCCAAGACAGGTACAAATAGTGAAGGCCCCTTCATAGACACATAAGAACACAGCAATGTTTACCCCAAATCCCAGAAATTCTATCAAATTACCAAAATCAAACTTCTGCATTGTATAACAAACAACTAACCCTGAAATGCATAGTTATAATATATTATTTCATCAATGTCTTGTTTGCCAAGTTCCTTTGGTTGTACAAGCAGAGCCAAGATCCAATCTTTTGCCTTAAACAGCATATAGTAATGATATAAATGTCATGTACCCCTTCCAAATGGGTTTTGCCTACCTTGAGGAATCTTTCACACCACTTCAGTGCTGATAAGACTTTTCTTTTGGAAATTGTTTTTAAAGCCCATCTTTTTCCCCTCTTTTTATGGGGCTATGAAATCTTTTAAAGCAAAAGCTTTTCCACACATTTTACTCTCCTAATAATAAGCTGCTGTTCATCAGCTTTTAGTTTTGACATGGGAAAGTTGGAAGCATATTACTTATCAGGCTAACACCCCTATGAGACCTTTGCTTGTATAAATCAGCATATGCTCAGCTTTATACTAACAGCACAGTCTGGAGTGTTCAGGCTTCTGCTAACAGTGATTATGATCTAACTTTTTATTCAAATATTGGTATGGAGCCTTTATCTGAATACCTGGGCACTTCCTGTGGATCTCTAGGGCTTTAATTCAAATAATTTCCATGATACTGTTTATATTTTTATTTTTGTCTCAAACTGCATACACGCAGAAGTCTCTGTTAAAATCCCAACAGTCCTTCAACAAATGAAATTAATGGAATTTGGGTTAAGATGATAACTGATACTTCAGGAAAATCAGCTGAGATTTGTAAAGACTCCAAAGCTGGTGAAGTGCCTCCCACTCAAAAGATGTCAGGGTAATCTGGCCAATTTATGGTGGTTTGGGGTTTTTTTTAGTTGGAAAGTTTCATGAAATCAGAGTAAGTTCAATAATCAGCAAACTGAGAAGAAGGGTAAAATTTTTATGGCAAACACCTATCTAAAGATGTGCCGATTATTCAAATAACTGGTTTTAAAGAGAAACAGGTTAAAGTCACGATATAATGATCAATAATGAGGGTATAAAAATATATTCTTCAAATTAATATCTGGTTTTTGTTACAAATTGTCCTGCCTTTGTAACATGCTCTTAAAATTTGATCAATAAATTATGTCATTATAATCTTTGTTAGGTATTAAGGTCACTTGTACCAGCAATCGCTTAACTATATAAACAAACCAGAACTTGTATTGCACACAACACTGGTTTTAGTTTTAATCCATGTAAAGTCAAGAAAAATGTTTGGAGGGGCAAAAGGGCTAGATTCACAGCAGAACGCCATTTTATTGATTGTAACTTTATTTAAATGAACTACTTAGTTATATAGGGATCAAAACACAGCCCAGTACAATGTAATTAGCATTAAAACCCTCGATATGAACTAACTTTATTTCTCATTAGAAAACATACACATTTTAATTGCCCTTAGTACACATGCTATTTGGAAATGTTTTAACACCTTAAAAACTGACGAATGGCTATGGTCCTTTATTGTTATAACAAATAGAAAGGACATCCTAGGTCTTCATCAGATACAGGTACACTTTCAATTTTAAAAAAAAAAAGAATAATGAAATTATCTGCTTGTTTTGTGCTAATGCACTGATAATACAAGAAATCCCCGTTAACATCAAGATGGGTTCTAAAAGAAGGGCTATTAGCTTTCATTATTAGACGTACATTTCCCAAAGACTTCAAAAAGACTTTCCTTAGACTAAGAAGTGCAAAATAGGTCGCAAATGGATACTCAAGCCATCTCAAGACAGAAAACCTCCCTGTGACTTCAGTAGACTTTGAATCAAACTTTCAGATCTCAGCTATTACACATTTTCTGCATCTTTTCAACAAACGATGATGGGTCTCTGTTCTGATAGCTAAATGTATCTTTGTATTTTCTCTCACAAGAGATCAGAACCCTATAAGCACCATCTGGACTACTTATTTGTGCCTCTGTTCTTTATGCAGATATGATCTTCAAACACAGACTGCAAAAATTGTATTGTAGCAGCAGAGAGTGGCTGGAATCCTTATCCAGGAGTCCTTTGAAGTCCAAAGAGAGTGAATAAGTCCCTCCCTCTGCTTTGCATAATAAAATCATTAAACTTATTGTGCCAGTTTATAGATGCCACAATTGCGTACCTATTAGCTTCTGTCAGCTTTCTCAGATAAACACTTACCTCCAAGGCACGCACCCATGGCCAATGAGAAGATTAATGGTTTCATAGGCAAGTTAACATCTGGATCTTTACTCAGGTTGAGAAGCACAGGAATCTGTGGTTTAAGAAGAAAAGGAAGAGATATTCAGGAGACATACAGCCATTAGCACAACATAAATAAAATTCATTCAATAAACAACTTAAACCACCAGAAAGTCCAAAGAATAATGGGGGGGGGGGGGGGGTGGGGGGTGTGGGATGTTTGTTTCTTAAATTAGTGTTAAAACAGTGACCGTGCTGTCCTACAAGCCGCAGAGAAGGCATCAAACCTGACACAGGTACTGCCAACAAAACTCAGAGTCTCATAAAGTTACAATTGCTTCCTATTAGATTATTCCAATTCAATAGGACTCTGACAGTGACTACAAACCAATTCCCCCTTCATTTCTTGAAACCTAAGGAACAGTGTTACATCCCCTCTTCTTGCTGGAGACAGCTGCAAGAGATGCTTCACAATCAAGATGGCTGTAGATAATGTGTAACTGAAAAATTTCTGAATCCTGGTTATAATCAAAATTTTCTTATTTATTAGGGAAAAGAATGAGAAATACCAATGTGGCAAGCTTATGAATTCACAAGCAGGCCTGAGTTATTTTACTTTTTATTCTAACATTATGTTTACCAGAGAATGTAGGTTTAGTTCACTGGGAAATGTTTCCAAATTTTATGCATCTCATTTAATCCTTTTGGCAAATAAAATAAAATAAAATAAAGTAATCCATAAAAAACACCCTGAAAAGTCAAATGAGACTTGTAGGGAGACATAATAGACTTCATTTGGCAACTGGTATAGACCAGGCAGACTTTTGAGTAGCACCAGAGCTCAATCAGTAACTTCCTTCTAAATTAAACAGCTTTCACCGTAGTTCTGAAAAACTGAGTTGAGTTCAATTTAATTGCGTAACCGCTTGGTTTGAAAGAAAGGTGTAAACAGTACCTGTAGAGAGAAGGTCATTAGAAAGGAGATAGATATAATGTCATTAACCTGATTTTAACATGTACAGAGGTTTATGGGAATAAAAGGTAGAGAGAAAGAATAATCAAATATGGAACAGCAAGACATCAAGCAAGACAGGATTTGTAGAAAGAGCTGTAATATGCTTTAAAAATAATGCTTTATCAGAGTTCAGGATTTTCAGTAGTGAATAGAGTTATGATATTTAATCCTTTGATTTGTCATTTGAATATATTTCACAGGTGCCCCTCAAGAGGTATGGTCTCAGAGATGGAGCAACTGCTTCCTGAGAAGTGTTTTCACTTTGATGGCTGAGTGATGCTCACCTTTCCTGACTCTGTGTGTTCTTTGCATATGGAGCAATA
Organism: Scolopax mira; assembly: GCA_004320125.1. NCBI lineage: Eukaryota > Metazoa > Chordata > Aves > Charadriiformes > Scolopacidae > Scolopax > Scolopax mira. The sequence continues at coordinate 59,945 of BJBW01005357.1, read as the reverse complement.
TATAGGCTCTATAACGTATTACAACCCTTTCCCGCTCCCACCTGCTAGTGGTGCTAACCTTCGCTTTTAAATCTTCTAATTGATTAACCTAGATAAATTAATGTCTAAACAGTTATTCTTGAATTGTACGTTGCCTGAAGATATCTATTTCTTTTTTAAGGCCTAAAAAAGAGCCAGAATGCCCAATATCTTGTCAGTTTTCTTCATTAAAGAGTCACAAAGGATTTCATTTCTCCACCAACTTTGTTTCTCTCCAACCATCACTGCCAGAAAATGATATGCAATTCAAATTGGAGAAAAGGAGGCTGAGGGGAGTCCTTATCACTCTCTACAACTACCTGAAAGGAGGGGGTAGGAATGTGGGTATCCATCTCTTCACCTAAGTAGTAAGTAGTAAGGAAATGGCCCCAAGTTGCACTAGGAGAGGTTTAGACTGGATAGTAGGAAAAAATTCTTCACCAAAAGGGTTGTCAAGCATTGGAGCAGGCTGCCCAGGGAAGTTTCTGAGTCATCATTGCCATATTTATATAATACAAATATTCTATATTTATTTCAAAACAACTTTGTGTTTCAACATAAAACAAAATTTAAACACGAATACTGAAATCACAGGGTTAAATATCTGCTTTTCTGTTTTCCCCAAGAATCATTTTCAACACATTCATTCATGCAATTATGTGTGACGCAACATTTTTGTACTATCAATACCTCAAACCTCAGCTTTATCTAGTGTTAAGGTTAACCTAAGCTCTAAAAACAGAGTTAGAAGGAAACTTTCCACTGTAGTTTTCAATGTTTTTGAAAAACTGAATAGGTTCTATAACTCATTCAGATTCAAGCATTTACAATAGCATCAAAAGCACTGCAAGTTAGAATACTTTGCAAACTGAGATATAGTTGCCTGTGATACATACTGTACAAATACATTTGTCATATTAATTGAGTATATTTGGAATGCAGATTTTTTTACAGTTCTATGAAGTGCTGCCCTTCAACAGAAAAAAAAGTAGAAGTTAAAGCTTATGAAGCCTCATGTTTCCTTCATTATTCCCTTTTCAGATTATGTAAACAACACCATTAATATGAGAAGGAGCATAATAAGGTCTTATCAGGAAGGTAGCTTTCATTTATTTTCTTTCATTTTTCAAGCTTTTATTTTAATAATCTTACCAGGATAAATCACTGATTAGCTTCTAGAAAACCTGCTAATTGTGCTGGAAAGTTCAATATTAAACCACTCTACCCTGCTGCTTGATTGGCAGGATTCAGATAAAATGAGTGATATAGCTCAACAGAGCAAAACCAAATCTATCTCACCTACCACCACGTAAGATTATTTGCCTTCAGTAAAACAGAAAAACATAACTGTAGGAAACAATGATTGTACCTGGAAAACAGAGAAGGTCCTCAAATGCTTGATACAGAAAGAAGCTAGTCATTAATCTTGATTCCATATGGGCTGCTTTATGAATTATATGTATGGGATATAAACTGATGCACAAAGAATGACAAGTGCCTACAGATGTTGGCACATTTGTCTATATAACTAAACTAATCAAAATAAATCCTTATGAAGAAAATGTTTACTTATACCATATGCTATAGAAGTACATAGGATGTATTACAAATAGAAAAAGAACAAATATAGAAACATATGTATTTTCGTCTTTCAAATTATTTTTAATCTGGAATCAGTTTTGCAAAATTTTTAAATGAAATTTTATTGCTGTTATAAGTTATCCACCTTCAGTGGATAATTTTCAGTGAAAATTCAGTGAAATTGCCTAGAGGATATTATCTATTAACTATTAAATTATAAGAAATTAATTCAAACTCAAAAAATATAATTCTGCAGGACAGCATATTTCTTCTCACCCCACTTATCTCACTAACATCCTCAAAATTTAAGCCAGGTGAAACAATCAAAACAAAAGGAAGCTCAATTTTTACTTTAAATGAGGTTTTGAAATGAGAAAACAGAGAGATTTCAGACTAGAACTATATACACCAATTACTGCAAAGCAAAATTTCATAAAATACTGTTCATTTCTCATAACAATCCTTGCATTTATGTTACGCTACGGAGTTCCTTTTTGTTAAAAGACACTAATAGTCATGTTTAGACATCTCAATTCCATTGTCCACTTTATAGAGGGGGTCTGCTTGACACATTCTAAGTTTTGCTCCTTCCTGTCCTATTTGTATGAAAGTGGAACGGAGAGGCTTGAACATTTTGCTTTCACAATTTATTTTATATACACAGAGTGTAAGCAAAATTATGACCAAATTGTTAATATTTGGACACATTGCTACCGCAGCCTCTTTACAAAGACTATAAATTACCCAAGAACAAGTTGAATCAAGACCTTTATGCTATTCACCTATTTTTACAACAAAACATTCTCATAAGAATAGCATTACACTTGTCAAGGAGATGAAGAAGAAAGATCTCTTTTGAAACTATGAACAACTTCTGAAATACAAGCAGAAATGATGATTTAACTTTACTACCTGGACCCTAGATATGTGTAGAGGTGACCAAAGAGAAGAGGCACTAGTTCTGCTCTATCAGTAAGCAACTCCTGGGACAGCAGGAGACTCAGTGAAGAAACAGTGAAGTCCTCTCAGCAGTTTTTGTGTCCCAAAGATAACACTTATACAAGTAACCATACCCCCCCAGTGACTTAGACAAGTTTATTCTATATCTATGCAGTACAGTAGAAGGCATCACGTTCATATTGCCCATTTTGTTTATTTGTGCAAAGTGACAACAAAACAGCAATTCACGTCTTTATTTTAGGGATTCGTTGCTGCTCTACACCATGGGATTTCATAACATACATTTTGCTAAGAACTGCCTGTGGTAAGCATGCTTTTTGTGAAAGGTGCAGAGAATATGCATCAATAGAAAAAAAATGGCTTGCAGTTTCCCAAATTGTTGATGACTGGTCTGTCTCTGCAGACCACTATGGGCCAGCCTTACACCGTTACCAAGAACTGAAATGCAGGACATAGAAAACTCTGGTAGGGCTAGGGCAGAAGTCAAAAAAGAACCAAAACTGTGACTAAGAACATGAGATACGTAGAAAATATTCAGTACTGCAAATGAAATGCCTCTGTTAGTTTTAGAGGCAATAATTAGTTGGTCAAAAATTATCTTGTTTCTAACAAAGACCTGTCAGAGACTAAGTCACCTTGCCATCCAGGTGGTTAATGGAAATTTTTTTTTACTCTGTATTGAAGAAATAGTATTTATACTCAGCTAAAACGGGGATTTACTATGGCTATATTTTTAGTTCTGATAATAAAAGAAAAATATAAACAGGTGGCTTCAGCGTATGTGGCTGATAAAACATGTCAATTAAACTAAAGAGCACACTGGTAATAAAATCATGTCACCTAACATTCTGAGGGCAGAAATCCATGGCAATTTAAATGACAACACTAGGAAAATGCAGGCGTTAAAACACTACGTCTGCCTGCCAAAGAACATCATTCTAAGTTTAGCCTGCTGAAAAAGGAGGGAAAATATCAGAGGATTATTAGAATGACACATAGAATATCACTACATGATTCACCACATTTATTCATCAGACAAAAAATGCTGGATATCCAATGTGAAAAAAACTTCACCATTCAAGAATGGATATGTGTAAGGCTTAATAACTAAGCTCTTGGTTTATTAATTGTTTATGCACAGAAGATTTTGTGAGTGTTTTTTAAACAACTCCCATATATATCTGCATATATTAGATTTGCTGCTGGCAACATAGTCCTTTGCATACAGTCGGAGTTCACAGAGTTTCCCACATAGTATCTCATCTCAAACTCAGAATATTTTGTTATGGTACATTTTTTTACCTATTGGCAAAAAAATTATTTTCCTATCACAATTGCCAGGTATGTTTATGCATTTAAGTGCAATAAGCACTCACTCATATAACAGTCTGTTTAATTAGGGAGTTGGATCTTCACTTTCCAATGCTTAAGAAGAAGGGGAAAGTCTTGGTATTACAGTTCATCGAGCAAGTTTCAATCCCATCTAGTTCTGGGGCAGTTCAAGATATTTTTATTCAGGACAAATTACCTGAAACAAGAAATCAGAAGATACTCTGAAGTCTATTTTGTCTTTGTGGGCTCCTTGATGCTTTATTTTAGTGTAACACAAACAGAATTTCACCAAGACAGAAACAGTAGAAGTAATCAACCTATGATGAGCTAAGTGTCCCCAGAAACTCATTCCACTGTTTCATGTATGCAATTATCTTTTTACAGCATCCTCTGTAGCATAAAATACTTGTTGAGTTCTGAGCTCTTTGCAGATATTTCAGTTTAGTAACTTCTGTACATGAATTCCATATGGTACTGACATTTTTGATGGGGTGATTATTCCAAATTTACTCTTGTCTAGAGCAAAGAAGAATTTGACCAATAATGGTGTTGCACTGTTGCACTTTCCAGTGTAAGATGCTTCAAATACTAAACTAATCTGACTTTTGTAATTTCAGTTTTCTGATATCTGTCTTCTTCCACCTTCCCAACCCTGAAGGAATGGAGCAGTATGACTTTCTAGGCACCCTTGCCATCACAATAGTTTTGCCTCCAGCAAAAGACTTAAACCAGAAAAGCTGATACTGGAAGACCCATTTCATCCCTGGAATATGGGACACAAAAAACTACTGGATACTCACCTTTCTAATGCAGAAGAGCCTCAACTGGTGGTTTTGACTGTGAGCTGCCACCATATTTGAACTTTTGCTATCTTTGCATGATTTATTTCAGAAATCCCTGTCATGTTCAAGTCAAATAGACTGTCACCTTGTGAGCCTGGTTGCCCCTAACTCCTACTTGTAAGTGGCTCACCATTTTGGGGTGAGCAAATCCACTTGACAGAGGTCTCTGATGCCATCTTCCAAAGACTGTTTGGTCTGTCAGAGCATACAGCTGGTATCTATGAAACCACCCAGATTTTTTCTATCTGTAGATTCAAAAAACGGGAGGAACTTGATGGGTCTCATATTCCTACCCAGTATGCGGTCCCTCAAGGTCCATCAATGAGTGCAAAAATCACAAGAGTTATTGCCCTACTGTTATACAGACATTTGTTCACCACTGAAGGAGGTTTATGAACCTCTTGGAGGGCATCACTGGAGGGAGTCAGCACAACTGCATCTTCCATAATTATAATCACAGGCTCAACTGTGAAGTTGGCACTTTTTTGCCAAGAAAGGACACAATCATTCCTGGCCACACCATAGCAGGTGCTCTATACTCCAATATCACTAAGGCGTTTGAACTTAAACTCACATATATAAACATGTCAGCTATGTAACAGTGTGAACAAACTATGTGGCTGAATAAGTGAAGTTGCTGTGTGGATGGTCTTATGCTTTTAATAATTACAGTTGGTTCTGTAAATAGCAAGTCAATTAATAGATATCTAAGAAACACCTGTTGCACTGTGTGATTATTAGACATACACACACTCACTCCCCAATTAACAAAAAGCTATTATTCAAAAGACCTGGTTCCATATATGTAATACTCCTTATCAGTACTTCATGATTTTGACATATATAGTGAAAATAGACTTCCAAAACCAAATATTACTTGTTTTGACACTAGGAAACCAGTGTCTAAGAAACAAAAATAATTTTAAGTGAAAGTTTGTACAATCTTACATAAGAACTTGGAACTTTGTTGTGTAAGGTTTTTCTGTAAGTATTTTCCAGTGTGGAATGACAAATACCAAAGTCCAAGACCATTCATTGAGTTAGATGATGCTAGGTCTTGGCTGTCATATAGTACATTAGTGTCTTAAGCCCTCAGCTAATGACTGCTTTTGCACAGGTGAGAATATGCCTGTATTTTTCTTTCTTCCTCCCTCCTTTCTCTACATGTTTTTAAAGAAGAAAAAAATTACATCGGTCCCTTATGTTCATCCCAGAATAGGGTGAAAAAGAAATATATTTGAAATGTCCAAAATCATGACAGAAGTCCTTTTCTGTCTTTCACTCCCTCAAAGATATAAAAGAAATGGTCTTCAGGCATCCCAAAACATTCCTGTGTTTCTTTCCCATTCTCCAAAACATCTTCCTTTAAAAGACAGTTCCATTCAAAACCTGTAAAAGACCCTTTGGTCAACATGCATGCACGTGTCTTTTGGTATTTCTCCAAACCAATTTCACAGAGTAGCTGGATGTGAGGCAAAACTTTCGAAGCTAAGATTTCTGCATTATTGCTCAATAGTCTTCAAGAGTTTGCTGAGAGGTGACTCATCCTGAACCAATCTGTCCCTTCATGCCTATTGCTTGCAGTCTGTTTTTGTTAAATCAATGTAATTCCACAGGAAACACCATGGTAATCAAACCGAAATACCATATTAACATATAATGATAGAGCAGTTGCAAATCTGTCCAGCCTCTCATATGCCCTATATGAAGTGTTTTAAACCTTGACACAGGTTAAGGGCAGACATAACCACCCAATAAGAGTGGACAAAAAAATTATATTTAGCTGACAACAAGCTGTAAGAATGAATCATTCCTCTGGTATAATGAAGAGATTATTGCACTTTAAACAAAGAACTTGATTGAATAAAGCTTTCTGGTCATGCCTTAATTTGTTACTTTTTGATATTTATACTTAATTTGATACTTTTCTGATATTAAAACTCAGCTGCTGATAAGTATTTGTTATGATTAGCATTATTTGCTGTTTTTTAAAATAATTACGTAAGTAAGGTAACAATAAAGAGTTGAGGTGTTAAAAAAAAGCATTAGTGTAACTACGCAGTGCATGGAGGGGAAATATGGATAGCAACAGATGGTTAGTGACAATTTCACTATTGTCGAAAAGACAACTTTACTTTTCAGCTACAAATGTGAATACGTGCAAAAGTGCAAGGAAAAGTGCAAAAATACAGGTAAAACGGTGAATCTTTTTCCACAGCAAACTGCAACTGCTGGCAGCAGTGGCCAGCTAGATGCCTAAACACAATGAATAAGCTTGTAATAATGATTCAACCTCATAAAGTAAACTACAGCAACAGGGGTGAAAAAAAAAAAAAAAAAGCAAATTGTAATTCATCAATCTCAGCTCCCTTGGCAGCACCAGGAGGAGGATGTGCAAGTGCTGGGCAAACCCCTACCATTGTAGCTGTGAAGGGGATGTTGTCGATCACAGAGGAGGCCAAAGCAGACACCCAGATCACTAAAATGATGGCCACTGCCAAGCGCTGGTCCTCAGGAACTACCTGGAATTGAAAGAAGTCAAATTACAGCTTTGATGCAATCAGTGTTGCTCTGTCCCCCTATAGTATAATTGCGGGTTCTCTACAGTTTTAATTTATCAACATTTATTATTCCTTCAGGCTCTGAGATAACCAAAGCAACATCTTAAAGAGAATAGCCCAATATTTAGTAACACAATATTGTTCTTTTTCTAATAAAGTTTGAACAAATAGAAATACAAGGATTGATACTTGTAAAAGTTGCACTTAAATTCCACACATGAAATAAATTGCATAACTATACATTTTTCACATTACTATTTATATTTTCTTGTGTTTTTTAAACTACAGGAAAGGCTTCCCTTTTTCATTTATGGCTATGTGGACAGGCTGTCAACAGATATATGTATATATTGAATATCACCCATATCAAAATAAAACATGCTTTCTTGGTATTGCTGATACAGAAATAAAATCATTAGCATTAGATTAAAAATGAAAGTATAATTCATTATTCTCTTGGGGATAAAACTATTTTCCTTAACTGTTACAAAACTTTCAATATTTTAAACATACCTTTATTAACAAAGCTGTCTGCTCTCCTATATAGTCTATTAAGTGCAGATGAGCCAAAGCCTAAAAAAAAAAAAGAAGACCACTGTCTGAGCTGGAATGACTGGTGGGATTACTTAAAAGTGTGGAGCACAGGCATCAAAGAACAGCTGAAATTTAAAGAACAAAATTCTTCAGTGGATACATGTGTTCTAAATACCTGAACATAACCACCTTCCCTAAAATCACAATATAGGTAGAAGTCTATAATGTGTTTAAGAGGTCAGATGAAATCAGGCATCTTTTGCTCACTCTCAGGTAAAGAAAAGAGAAAGCAAAATACATGTTTCTGCTAAACAGTTTTCTCAGACCCACAAAAAACCAACAGTACCCATGTGCTAATACCAGGCCAGAGATCTTGGGTGAAGAGAAATTGCCACAGAGGCAGCAGCACCCAAAAGGCAGGAAAACCAGCTCTCTGATCCCCATGTCAGGTGCCCAAACTGAGAAGGTGTGCCCTGAGGGTGTTGTGCCCGAGGCAGCCTGTACCAGACTGCTCTGCCCTCCCTTCGAGAGCCGTTCCCATTTGTACAAGACACAGAGAGCATCCCCTACAACCACGGTTACTACTGCAGATGAAAAGTCACCACAAGACTCCAGCCTAACGCTGATGGCTCTGATCTTTCCTTGGGTAGACAGGAGAATATAAATTGAATATTCACACTCCAAGAGAAGGATCTATTCCCTTAAATTACAAGGCAAAAGGGTAATTTTAACTTATGAGAGCTACCCTTTAATTCACTTTCATTTTATTTTCTTTTCTTGCAGGAGTCTAGAATGAAGTACTATTTTCAGTTTCAGTGGGGTAGATCTATTTTATGACTTTTCAGTTTCTCAGGGGAGAAAATCACCATTTTTGGTCCAGCCTAGACCAAGCTTTTTGGCTTGCTTTCATTTTTTTTTGCCATGACCAAGAACCAGTCAGCTGCAATGCTTACACTTACTGACTCTGTTCCCACACAGAGCTGCAGAAGTCATTATTCACATGGCACAAGTCCGTGTAACCTCCATACCTGGCAGTCAGACAGAGCCCTTCAGAGACATCAGCGGAGAAAAAAAAAAATATTCAACTCACACACTGTCAAATTGCATGACAGAGATGGACAAGGATCCTCATAGGCATTGAGTGGTGTGGTATAAGACATGGTAATGTCAGAGTGACAAAGGGGCTTGTCATTCAGACCAGCGGTTCCTGTACCTGCAGCTCATTCAGCCATTCCACCGGCAGTGGAATGCTAGTGGTTTGGGTATCACCACGTATTAAATTTGGCCCAGAAATTATATTTTCTTCAAAAATGCATTGCACAAAAAAAAGTTTATCCACATTTAAAGACTCAACACACAGAAAGCAAATTATAAGACTTTTAAATACATACACGTCTATTGCATTAAAAAGAAAAAAATGGACATTTTTTCATTAACTTCCCAGGAGAAAGTTTCCTAAGAAAATAATTATTTTGGTAATTTTAAGTTACCATTTCCTTTCTCAGCTTTTTGCATTGCTTTATCAACTGAAAGGTTATGGATGTGACTTTTAAAATGTGTGTAATAACAATATTTTTAATGAACTGCATTTTTTTTGCAACTGCTTTGCGTTCACACTTTAAAATAAACATTTTAACACATAGCTGTCAGCAACCAGAGTTCAGAGTTGCATTCCGTTAACATTATTAAGCCTTATTAACTTAATTATCTATTATCACAACATACTAATTTTCAGTAACACTCAAGATTTTTTCTGCAATCCAGACGTGGTACTACAAAAAAAGATATTCAGGAAACAGGGAAGGGAGCAAAGGACACACATGTTGCTCCTGCAAGACAGTCAATCTGCAGGTAGCCCACCATATTAGTGATGATGACAATACTAATCACACAACAAACTTTAGGATGTCTCTGCAAATATCCAGGTGAATTGCCTGCAAGCACCTAAGTGAAAGTCAACAGTTAGCACCATGCCACTGGCCTCCCCTGGGTGTAAACTGCACAGAGGGTCTTCTGGATCCTCCTGTGTCATCTAAGAGGAATAAGTATTAACTGCACTAATTGGTGCCTTCAAGCATACTGGCTCCTGTCTGACAGCTGAAAATAGGGCTTTACTGCAGAGAAAATCATCTACAGTTTTAGCTGAAAGTTTAATTTATGCACAAAATTTTGTGTGAAACCTTCTTATAGACAGCAAGTCATGATGATTGTTGGAAATAAACTCTGCCTGAAGGGATTAAGGTAAAATGTCAATTTTGACAATCAAATTCAACAAAATACTTTATCCCTGAGAGGCACAATAACTGATGTAGCAAAGAGACAGAAGTAGCAGAAAGATTTTATAGCCTGTAGCAGCTAGTTGTGAACAAGGACTAAAAAGACAGTCATAAAGAAGAGTTATCTGAAGGAGAAATAAAAAACAAGAAATGTAAAAAAACAAATCAAAGCCATTTCCAGCTTTTTTATTTTGAAAGATCTACAAGGCTTGACCAGTGAGGACCCAAAGCCAGAAGCTCCAAGAGTTCCCCCATGGCTTTGGAACTTAATTCACATTTTCCAAAACTACTTGCAGCATAAATCCCACACAGGTTTTCAAATGTGCCTTGTAATAAGAAAGGGAATATTTATAGCAGTAGGAAATAGCTTCATACTGGCAACCCTCTGAGATGAAGGACCACCAGGGGTGATCCACAAAAATATGAGGTGAGAGGTGCCGAGTGCCTAGCTCATGGAAAGACTTCTTATACTCCAGTGCAGATCTTTGTTTTGACTTGCTGCTTCTTAACATTGTTAACCTAAAGGAAAGAGAAATGCCTTGGCAAGGACTGGTATCTCCTGCTAAGTCAAAGGGTAATAAATTCAGATCAAAATTAGCAAGAATAATACTTAGAATATTTTTTCTCATTCATTTATGGCACAGAATTTAGTGTCTCTCACTTTTTTTCTTGATTATGTGTACAAGTTTCTTTCATGACCTTAAAGTGCTGTTATTCTACAGACCCAGGAAAAATATTATTTCATTAGCCAACTCTTCATTGGTGACCTGATAAACCATAAAAATTAAGTTCAGTGAATTACAACAGTCGTATCCAAAGTCTGGCATTAAATAGCAAATAACTTCCTGGGTGTTTTACTATATTATTGTGCAGCCATACAGCACTCAAATCAAAACCATTCAATCCAAGCTAAAACAATAAATATGTCAAGGAATGCAACTAATAAACTGTTACAGCAGCAGCAGACAAAATAAACATGGCTTCAATGTGGATTCCTTATAAGAGATAGAAAATGCAAGGATATATAGAGCCTGATAACATAGAGAGCTAAAAATTCCCTGTATTAATGGATGTACAATAAATCAACAGTTCCTGATGAATTTTGGACCTACTAGTTAACAAACAAGCCTCCTAATGATAATCACAGTTTCCATTCATCTTCTCAGAGGTTACCACATTTTGACTTCCAGTTTGGCATCAACTAGAGTCAGATGAATTATTTGCTGTTTGTATTTGCTTCAAATTTTGTCCCTTTTTCTGATTTTTTTTAATAGATCTCAATTTACAATTTCTTGGACTCCTTGCAATTACTGGTGGAGAAAGGAGGCTGCATGAGTAAATTTGTTTTTACAGACTTTTCCCAGGCTGCTCACTCAGACAATTACTAGCCATTACAGTGCCATTGGTCACTTAGGTTTTGTCATGTTTCTACAACATAATTACATAATACATAATTTAAACACAACAAATAACGACTGAAAAATACCAAGCATTCTATCGAATGCACAGAAGCCTAATTGAGAAATAAATGTGAGTATTCATATGAAGAATTATCCAAACATTTCAAATAAAATAAGTCCTCTCAGGCTATACAAAAGCATCAAACAGTAAATAAAATAGGTAGCAACATGACTGGACTGTTTCTAATAGTCAAGCAGACAAGCACAAAGAAACTACATAGCAAGATATCTAGGCATTTCAAGTACTGAATATCTTTATTAAACTACAATTGCAAACTGAAAGTCAGTGATATTATCCTGCGAAATCATGCTCCCATGAAATCTCTCAGGCCATTTGGTAGCCAGCATGTAGCAGACAACATTAGGAGCATTTTTTAACTCTAGTTTATATTCTTCTTCATTTATTTTTCCTGCCACTTTTCTAAACAATTGCAAAATAAACACATAACTGCGTAGAAAATACCTGCACACGCAGACCACCAACAAACCCGAAAACTAAAATTCCACTATGAAAATGAGTGTGGTATATATTAAATATATAATTTGTAGTATATAATTAAAAAAAAATACAATCAGCAAATGCAGCAGCAGGAGAGAGACCAAGCTTACAATGAAAAATTGAATCTCAAAGAGGTCTATTCCACCACTCTGGAATTTCTCTCTATACTACAATGAATACACTCAATCTTCAATATTCCAGCAGGATTGAATCTGCAGAAGGCCTCTGCCCAGGAACATAATACACATTTTAAGTCAGTTATAGCACTTCAGGCTTCAGAAATCAGAGAATCTTACCTCCATGAGGACAAACAATGCTGCAAAGAAAAGCAGGGTTGCCCACTCAACTCTGTTCAATATCATCTCAAAATCATGGATGTCTGCTAGCACTAGCAGCCAAATGGCTCCCAATATGGCAATCCAGCCTGCATTAGAAAGAGAGAGAAAAACACTTTACTCTTCACAGACTCGCTATGTGCCACCAACATAAAAGTTGCAGTACTGCATTTTTCAGGATCTTGAAGACTGGCTGGTTATGCGCTCTAGAAGATAAACAGAGGAAGGGAAAAGCTCTTTAAAACAGAAAAGGGACTGACTTTAAACAGCAAAACAGGCTCTTTCCAGACAGTATCCCTCTGTACATCCTGAAGTGTTCTAAGATGCATATTTTGGAAACTGATTAAGAGAAAATGCAAATCAAATGCACAATCAGGCAGAGAACATAATCAGTGAATCTCCTATCCAAGCAAAGTTTACTTTCTCTCTGCACAGTTAAAATGCTTTCTGAAGCTGTATGATTCCTCTGACATATTTATCTTAAACACTGGAATGGGATTTCAGACTTGAAGCAAAAAGGACTGGGTGTTTTTTTTCCTCAGAATGATGTTCCTCTTTCTGTTTTTCTTCTCTATTTTTTCCAGATGATTTTTTTGTTTAATACGAAAAAACTAAGGTACATAATTAAAGGGGTTTTAATAGCATAAAATGACATCTTCCACATCTTCAAGATATTTCTCTCTTTGTTGTGACTGTTTCATATATCTTATCCTATTTCATATATTCACAGTCAGAAAGTGATTGATTCACAGAATTGCAGAAAAACTGAGGAAGAAAGAAAGAACAATAACAATTGTTGCTGGCAAACAACCTTAAGTCAAAAACTTATAGTCAAATACCAAATGTAACTTAAGGAGAATAAGTCCCTGCTACAATATAGATAGATGAATAGAGGGCGGCCTCTACAAAAGCCTTCAACAACCAAAGTTGTAAGAAAATTCACATATAGAAGACTGACTCATAAAATTATAGACCATTCGACTTAGAGGTTATGCATAAGCATTTCTCATTAAGTTAAAAGAGACCCAAAGACATACAGCTGTTTAAAATTAATCTATATTCCATTTAAATAATATTTAAATATAAAAGATATAAAGATAACAAAAGTTCTCACTGTTCACGAAGCTGTTAACATTAATTATTTGGTCAAAAAAATCCTATACAGTGTCACATAAGGGTTCCCTAATCAAAGAACGTATTTTGTACTCTCGGGTACATTTTGGGAGCTTTCCCTGACATATTGTACTCTTTAAATGAGAATTTCAGGTTAATCAGTAAGTGATCAGTAAGGAACATCTGATGAAAATATCGCAGCTCAGTGCTGGCAACCAGACCTGCCCAAAAACCAGCCAAAAAAAAGCCAAAACCAACAGCTCAGGAGTGACTCTGGCAAGGATTGATAAACAATTTAGCTCTGGCTTTCCAGAGCAGCTCTGGACCAGCTCTAGTTTTCATGCTTTGAGGTGATTTTATTTTCTGTTGGGGTACTTGTGCAGCAATGTAATCATATTTCTTGCATTGTTTGGCTCTAAAACCAAAAAGGTCTCAGTGATACTGAGAGTCTTCAGTCAATGACCTATTTCTTTTCTCTCAGGCGTCTGCAACTGCCATCATTTTCCCAGTTCAGCTCTACTCTTGATGCCTCTTACGTGGCTGCTGTCCTCTCTGCTTGGCTGAAACCACATTTTTGTAGCACTACGACTGACTTTTCCTTTCCCCAGCTCTCTCCCAAAGAACACAAGCTCTCCCCTTTCAAGAAGCACTCTCTTCTGAAAAAGCTTCCACATGGCAGATCACTTGGTAAGTTTTTGCCATTTCCTTGATAAGCAACCCTCACAGTCAGTTTTTCCTTTAGCCTGGCGCAAACCTAATCTACAAGGAGATGCAGGAAATCATCCTAAAGGGAGCAGGTATGAAGGACTAGGAAATGTAATGGCTTGTCAGCAGAAATACCATCACATAGGTGGAAACAAACAAAGCTAAAGCAGAAAGCTGAAAACCAAAATAATTTTGTATCCCAAATTTTGTAGCTTCAGCTCCCACATTGTTCTGGATTTTTTGAGTAAAATTTGATTCAAGGGCCTCACTGGAGACAAAAGCCATCTCTCACAGCCAGCTCTGCTCAACTGCAAAGACAGAAACACTGCCTTACTGCGAGCTGAGCCAGTCTGTTCCCTGCTTTGGTCACAGCGATCTAATCAAAGTGTGTGGTCAAAAATAGCTCATAAATGAGCACCATACTGCAAGGGAGGAGGAGAGCAAAACCAGCCACAAAAGAGAGTGGGGTGGGAATTGTCAGTCCCAAATTTTCTTGCAAAGAACACCATTTTACCACCTACTCGAAAGGAACTCCAGGACTGATCTAAGAGTGGTAATACTCTGTACTGCTCAAGATGAATACTGGATTCTAGTATAAGCTGAAAATGTATGCATTTTTTTGTGCACTGGACTCATGGTATGTGTACAGACTGCAAAAACAGCTACAAAGTACAGAACAGGAACTCCCTGAGTTCCTGAAGTAGCAAAAGAAAGTGAGGAGAGAACTGTCAGTTCCTGTTTACAAGGCCTTTTTGGTAGCATTAGTTGTTTTACTGTCTTTCCAAAAACAAATGCAAATTAGTTATTTTCTCTGAACACAAAGAAAGGGGTCATGGAAATGCACAGCCTAATTTTCTTCTGACTGTCAAGATTTGGCTGTTCTTTGAATTCAAGTAAAGAATGGTTGGCCCAACTCCGCCTTAAGTATAAAGATGCTGGCAACTCCTGCCAGAGGAATACTTCAAGGGGAAGTAGATGTATGCAGATAAGGAGCTTGGTAGCAGAATTTTACTGCTATTTTGTACAAATGTAAGTGACAGCGTTACAATTTGTCACATAGATTTTGTATGCAAGTATAAACAAAGTGAAGAATTAAAGACCAGCAATTTCTCAGTAGTTCTGGAACAATCTGTGATAATATCTTGGCATTATTTCTACCCTCCTGCCTCTGATGAAAACAAATCAACGTGAACATGCCATGCAGAGATAACAATTATTTGCTAAAGCTAATGAAATATAATTGAACAGCACAAGTGGATTTTCTAGCACCATGAGTGTTATCAGCACGTATTAGCTGCATGCACATGGCTTTCCATGAGAGAACAGTGCCCTGCCTTACAGTATTGTTCCCTGGGAATATGGAGGGGCAAGGGATGTGTCCTCTTGCAGTGCTCCGGCAAGTACAGCTTTCCAGAGGCTCAAACATGTCAGCTGTCAGTTCTGGATGCACAGAGTTTATTTCAGTCTAAATATACAGGCTGTTCAGAGTATATTTGCTTTCCTTTCTATCCCTGCAAACTGGAGATGCAGTTACCTACCTCTCTGAGGAAGGGCACAGGGTAGGAGTGCAGAGAAGGGGAGAGGAAGAAGGACGTCTCTCAAGAAATTTAGGGGACTTCAGACACAATCTCTGTTCACGATACCTTTTAGTACATATTATATCTGTGTTTTATATTTTTGGGTAGCTTTGGTTTTGACCTGGGTTCAATTTGAAGCTATTCCTTCTTTTTTTTTTAAGAATTAAAAGTGTTAGGGTACATTCAAGACTGTCTTCTCTGTACATTTATTTACTAGCTTACTGGGCCACAAAAAAATAGCCAAGAGGAAGAAAAATAGCAATCATTTCAAAAACTAAGTTTTTGTTACTACAGTGAAAGCAAAGCCTATTTATAGTTCCTCAGACCACTTCCTTTACTGCCTTTTGGTGCCTCTGTTTCACAACAGTTGATGTTCTGGAAGTAAAACATGGAGAGAAACTGAATCTAAATTCCATTTCTACACTGATACAGTAACTATTGAAGACAGTGACAGTTCTATTTATTTTAGGAAAAATAAAATGAAGGTCTATTCTAAAATGCATCTTGAAAATTTATAATACATTCTTCAGAAAAAAAGATTCCCATGTCTTCTGCCTGGGGACAGAAAAAAAAAAAGGTACAGTAGAAATAGCTTGAGTGCTTTGCTTTTCTCATAACTTTACCCAGTAGGAAAAACCATCTTTGGAACAATAAATACTTCATGATGAGAATACAATTACAATCCTACTCAAAAAAAGAATATATATTTTGAAATAATCAAGCAGAGGAACTTGAAAATAGAAAACAATCTAACAGAATCAAATAGAAGTCTAGAATATGTGGGAGGAAGGTAGGTGAAAGAGAAAGAAATGAAAGAAAAACATTATTGTGTAATCTGTAGGCTTTTCAAATGATCATTAAGAAAAATTTGTATTCCTTAGTACAAGTAATTTTCTCTGACCTACTACCAGCTGAAAAGCATAATAAGCTTCCTTCTAACAATGTGAACATGTAGATACTGTAAGTTCAATTTACGTGCACGGAATTTGAAATAATGTCTTTATGAATACTGAGGGAACATTTAAAATTCACTTTTGTGGAAACTGAAATGCACTGAATGCCAAAGCCAGGATGACATTGCATGATATCAATGCTGGCCTCAGCAAAACAGTGTGCCCTACATTTAGGTAAGAAGAGGTAAAACTGCACAAGTCCAGGGTGGGAAGCTACTGGATGCCTAACAGGCCTGCAGAAAAGACTCAAGAAATGCAGTGGATCACAGCTGAACCTGTAATTGCCCACTGAAATACAAACCCAGGATGATAAATGGGCAATCCTGTGAAGCAACCTCTGCTCTCTTCAACACTGGTAAACTGTGATGATAAACTTTAAGAAAGATGTGTGCTTATTAGGAAATAAAATTCAGAGAATTAAGTACAATCAACAGTCTGAAAAGTTGACTTTTGAGGAATAATTTCAAGAATCCAGGATATTTAGCTCGAAGAGAAGCAGAATAAATGAATCCTGGCAAGCCTTTGGGTTTGTACCAGGCTGCATCCTTGGGCAGAATGCAACCTGTTTGTGGCTTCAGCAGTGGGTAGGTCAAGAGGGAGCAAGGAGGAGTAATAGTAGCAAGAAAGATTCAGGCTACATGGTATTCAGGGGCACTAATTTATAGCAGTTGATAAATCAGAAATCAGCTAGACCAGCTTCTGCCAAGTGAAAATACAGTACTCCTATCTGTAAACAATGGGATCGACACACTGATGTTTTTAGACATTTGTCTCTGAGCAAAGTATGATATTCTTTTTCTGTGACCTTAACAATTCACAAAAAGTTAGTGTGGCCATTTTGACAAATAGAGAAGTGTAGAAACCCTTTTAGCCCACAATGTCCATAATAGGCTTACCAGCTGAAACATATTTGGCACTTACCTTTTAATAATTGTTTACACAGCATGATAATGAATATATGAGGAAGTAAAGCCCATCACTGTGTTCCAACAGTTTAATCAGAAGAAGTCTGCTTAACTCCACAACATCTCAAAATTTAGCCTAAGGATCTATGCCAATCCTTCATATACTATGGTGTAGTTATAATGTTATGCAAAGCACACACTCAGCTATGTTCTTATACATGCATATAGAAATATTTGGTTGAAAAAGTTAAATCAAAGTCATATTTCTAGTAGTGCTTACTCTACTCATGGAATATGTTTCATCACTAGTTCTGAATGTGAATGGAAATGTCCTGTATTTTCATTTCTGTAATTTTTTTTATTTATTTTATCATGCATCCCTGAAAATATACGTGCTGAATGTTTATAAATAATACTTTTTGTGAACTGATAAGCATTGTTTTATCTTTAATATTCTTTTTTTTTATAAAGTTGCCCTCTTACAAAGCAACTTGCTGGACTTTTGAGCAGTCTCTTTTCAAAGGCTTAGCTTTGTAGAAACCATATTCAGTTGTTCTGAGCTATTGGTAGCACCACAGTGTAAGTCTACTCCTTGGTGATGGTGACAGTCCAGGTCAGCTTGTACCACAACAGGAAATGCTTGGTACAATAGAAAAGGATTGAAAGAACATGAAAAAAAAGGTTAGTGGAAACTATAACCCCACACAAGGCAAAAGAAACAGAAACCAATGCTGATAGAAGGCAACTGCAATGTTAAAAGCAGAAGTGCAGCATAAAACAAGGAGGCAGAGAACTAGCTGCTCTGTAATCACAGATCAGCACATGTCCATTAGGAAAGGATGGGCTGGACTTTGTTGCACGGCTGTAATATCACGAGGTCAGAATGCAGAAATCACATTCACCCTTGTATTGCATTATCAGCACCTAACTTTGTTCATTCTCAAAACGCATTTTCATGGGTGGCATTCAAGACAGAAAGAAGCCCTGTTAGAGATTGCTATAGCTAGGCACTGCATCTACAGGGAAGATGAGATGACAGATATATAGCTGTGTATATTGCACCAATCCACAAGTCTAAAAAATTTATGGTTTCCTCAGTAAAGGTCACTGCAAACAAACACACTGTATTGCCATAACCCCATTGACTCTTGTGAACCAAAAATAACTTCAGAAGATGCAAATATCAAGGTAGAGGAAAGGTCAACTTTTCCAGAAGTAAGCAATAAAACACAAAAGCTGCACTAGGAGATACAACTGTTACTGGTTCTTGGTTTTTTCTTGTCAAGTACATGGACAGCTGCAAGTATAGAGGATATTTTCCATGCTTAATTACATGTTTGTAAAGATGACTGTGTAATTTCAAGGGCAGAATTTTTTGAAAACTACCCTGAAAGAAATTAAGATTGAAAGGATCATGGAAAGCAGATTTCTTTTATTTCCAGAAGCAGAGACTTATGCTGCGAAGGGGGAATAGCTGAAATCTGGACCAGACTTTCTAAGCCCGAGTCAATGCTGATTGTATCAACTTAGCTCCATTCCAACATTCTCACTATTACAAAATAATTGTCAAATTTACTTTCAGCTTATGTTCATATACACTGCATCAAGATTTCTTTCACCATGAATCAAAGATGTACTAAGTCTTTTAAATACAGTTCCTTCTCATTTTAAAGCAACAATTTGCATCTTCATGGTGCAATCAAATTCTCCGTACTACATACTCGGAGGCCAGCAGGTCAGTCACATGCAGTGCTCTTCTTAACCTCTATGTAAAAATACTAGACAGCTTAAGCCAACATTATTGTATGCCAGAACAGATAAAACACTAAACAAATGAAGCAAGAGCAGGGAGAGGAAGAGCGCTAATGAGGACAAATATGCCAAACTCCACTGATAGTTGTAGCTGATACCACCTGGGAAAAGGGTCTACAGATCAGCCCCTGCAAGCAGAATTGCAAGGGCCTGAAAAGGTCTTCAGAAAGAGCTGAGGACTTTCAAAGAGAACTGCCTAAAAGCATGGTTCTAATCTTATTGTATCTTACTACCTTAGGCTGGACATTCTTATCAGATGCTCTGTTTACCATTATTGGGTCAGGAACTAAAGAAACCACTTGAGTCATGGAAAGCAATATCACAGCTTCATGGAAGTGGAGGGTTAATAGAAAATGGTAGGAGAAGAAAGTAGTTGCCACAGATAAGAGTGAGCAGGATGAGTAATTGTAGCTAAAAAAAGGGATGTATAGAATGATAACAAAGGCCTTAGGTTTATCAGCAACTCAACAGTGGATAGATGGTAGAGCAAAATTAGGAGATGGACAAAAGCCATTTAGGGGTAACAAAAAGCACAAGAAATCAGTATGTAGCATACATACAACATATCATGTAAGATAAAATTTGGCATAATGCAGAGCTGAAGACCAAAATTTGAAAAAGCAAAGCATAAAGCTTTATAAAATGTATAAAGATGGGCTTGAGTGGACCCAAGTGTAAGGAGGAAAAAAACATCAACAACTATCCCAGTAAAGAGGAGAAAGACAGCCTACCACGCTCATCCCCGCTAAGACCTGAATATATTAATGCTTTGTTGTAAGTCCTCCCAGTCTAAACCTGCGAACTTTAGCACCCTGCAGAGCATCAAAGGGTGACGCTAACATCAGAATATAAGGGAGAATAGTTTGGGTTTGGGGGAGGGGTTGTAATTTATTTTTTCACAACAGTTTTACCTGCATATTGTTAATGAGTTTTGTTTTGCATTAATTAGATAATTTGGTCTGTAAATGTTAGCATTACCATAAGGCCACTAACAATAATTGTTTATTGTGTTTTGCTACACTGATAAAACTTTTAATTAGACTAACAAGACATTCTTAGCTCCAGGTATTAGGAATGTTGCTCTTTTTGCCCACAATGTCACAAGCATAACATCACCCCTGATACTTTGAAAGCGGGAGTCTTCTGCCATATACAGAGAAGGCATCCCTAATCCAAATGTTTTGCAGACTGAAACCATCTACTTTACTGAAATGTGTGAAGGAGTTTCCAGGCAACCACAAATTATCCAAGCTGAAATGTTTCGCTTTATAAAAAAGGTCCACAAATATTGCTTCCCAGGCTTTGCATCTGGTTCCTTAATTTATGTTTGAAAGCTTTACAAAGTAAATAAAAGGGGGAGGGGGAGGAAGAAAAGGAAAATAAAATATTTCTTGTGTCATCTTTGAGTACAGTTTATAATTCAGATACTCAGCAGTCAATACCAAAAAGCTCTCCTCAGCTAAAACTGGTTAATATTATAGACTCTAGATATTCTGGAATAAATGTTAGATTCACTGACAAATTAAAGAGCAAATGTGCACTTTTTACACTGAGTATATAGTGGTATAAAATGTGAAATATAAGATGTGTTGAACTTAACAATGTCACTTTTGATATTTTTGCTTTGTTAAATCTATGTTATTCATCAGTTTTTATAGTTTAATAGCTGTCTCACTATGATTTTTTCTTAGGCACTAAAAAATTATACACCAGGTTATTAAATTGATCTGTTTTTTAAAACATTTTATAAAATAACTCCTGAGTGATATTGACTAGATTTATAATGAACCTTCCATTTTAACTATTGCAAAAATTCACCTGAAACAAAACATTTCCAAAATATGAACACTTTCTCTTTTCCTCCCTCTCTATGGGTAGAAACACACAATTTTTGAGAGCCATTTGTTTCTGCACATATTATTTTATTGTTTGTAAATACGGTCAGATTTATACAATGTAGTTTAATCTATTTATCAGTGACAGCAGATGAGAAAAAAAAAATCCAGAATAATAATTTAAAATGTAAAAATAAAAGCCTTATGGATGCTGTGATGTTGGCACCCTTCAGAGTAATGGGATTTGTCCACACTTTTCTCAGCCCTGTGCTCCTTCTCCATGACCATTTGTAAATCATTTTGGTCCTGAGAAGTTCTGCTTCACACCGTGAGGCAGAATGTATCTCACAGAGCTGTGGGGGAGTTACAAAAAGTTACAAAACATTTTCCTCATTCTAAAGAAATTTTAGCACAAGTTCAAATGCACACTCTGTCAAGTTCCTCTATACTCTGTCCCAGGGCCCAGGTAAAAGCTGGAGGGAAAAGTTTATTAGAGTTCATCTTAGGCAGCTTTCTAGGCTGCATACTCAGAACAAAATCATGCAGACTACATTTATTTCACTTGTGCAATATTAGTCCTTTTTTAGCTTCTAGCATTAAATAATTTAGTCAAAGACCTTTAGGTTTCTGTCATTAGTTACATCATTGCTAATTCTCATGCAAGGTGTTACACATACTGACCCTACTTGACTGTCTCAAAGTCGTTAGGGAAGAATTATTGCTGCAGAGAGCTCCTTACCAAAAATGTTGCAGAAGAGAAAATGGATGAAGTTAGTTGTTAAAATCTTAGCAGGCTGCCATAAGGGAGAACTAGCTTCAATGTTTCTAAGCCAAGTAAATATTGATACAGAGCTTCTCACATTCTGTGATTCATTAGCAATTTTAAGCAAGTTGGTGAAGCCCTCTTGGGTAGTGCAGCCCTTTCTTCCTCACTAAGCAAGCCACCAGATAATCAGTCCCAACTCTATTATAATTATTGGTACACCTAGGTAAATTACAGTGTAAGCTGAAAAATGTGCATGTCCACTTAAACAAAAGCAGGATGAAAATCAAGAGATATTATATGGGAGAAACTTCAGATCTAGTCCCTGAATTTGAACCATCACTCTCTGCAGGTTAAGACTCCTCTCTGCAGGTTAAGACAAAATTTTTGCTATAATTTGTATATCATACTCTGCAGACATAATTTGGGGGGTTTTTTTGTTCTGCTGAAGCCCTTTCCAATTAAGGTATTTAATTTCTCATGTGAATTTCAACAATTTTTCTGCAAATTATGGAAATGAGTCAGAAAATATGACAACTGGCATCCAAAGGAGTGACAATATAACAGGTGTCTTTTATGTCTATGGCAACAGAACAAATTTCTCCACGAATGTAATGCTCTGGCAATAAAGTTAAAAGTAGCTCTGCACAACATGGCCTACAAAACAAACACAAGTCAGTTTAAATTAAATGAAAATTATTATTTCCCTACTTTTTTCCTATTTCAGTCACAGTTTTAAAATGTGTCAATCATACGACTTGTTAAGATAAATTGCAAAAAGAGAGTTCCTGATCCTTAAAAGTATCTGCAGCAGAATTTGCAGATCAAGCCCACAGTCACAAGTTAAATAACAGTATACATAGAAGACAAGATTTTTCCAAAATAAACTAGATTTAACTACAAATATGAGGTCTCATCAAACAAGATAACTTTTGTCTGTAAATATTGAGGGATTTTAGGTTTAGAGAAAGGACAAAGTGGAAAATTTTGACCTATGATATTTTCTTGGCAGAAGAGACATGGAGTGCTGATTTATAGAACTTGTCCTACTACACAGAAAAATCACAGTGATCATGTTACTTAGTTAAAAGAATAAAATCATACATTTTTAAAAATTTCATAAGTTTGGGGTGTCTTGCTAACACGGATTTCATTAATAATACTAAAGTTGATTTTAGTTAAAAGCAAAATCCCCAAGTAATGAATTATCAAGCCAAATGTCCATCTAGCTGTTGTGGGTTTTGCTTTTCAGTATCTACAGCTAAAACTTAGACTCCTTCTAGCTTACAAAGAGTGAAATGGCATAGGATAAGGTGAATCATTTCATGAATTAGACCTTTAAAGTAGGTCAGGTGTATCACAGCTCCACAGATTACTGACCTCTTCCAGAGACTATTTCAAAGGCAGATAAAGGTAATAACCTTAAACCAAAGATACCAGAATGGGCTCAGGCAATAGCAGGAAGACATAACCCCCTGCAGAAGCAAAACCAGTCAAGATAGCTCCCTCGTGATTTATGAATTGAAACTGTTTTCTGCTGGGGCTGGAGCAAATAGCAGTCCTAAATTGTGGAATTCAGCGGGTCCAAAAATCCCTCCCTGTCCTCTTGCATAAATAATTAATTCATCAGAGGAACATGAGAACAGCCATAGGTAGTAATACCGAAGGTTCACCTAGGCAAGAGTCCTGTCTCCAACAAGGAAGCCAGTGTCAATAGCATGGGAATTAATATATAAATAAGGCGAACATACACTTGCATTTCTTCTGGCATATTTTCCCATCTTCCAGCACTCTGTCTCTGTCCACAGAGACAGTATCTCTTCTCTGAAACAGCAATATCTCTTTTATTTGCTCTTGGTTTGCACCTTATTTCTTGAAGATAAGAGCAGCAGAGTCTGTTGCAACCCTCTAAAAGGAGGAACCTGCTTCAGAAACTACTTGCCCTGCTTCAGAAACTACTCAGCCTGGCCCTTGGAAAGGGGTGTCCAGAGGTAGAAGGGAGCAGGAGTGAGGGTGCCTAAAAGGAGTGGGGCACCTCTATTGCATGCAGAGACTACCAATAGGGGCAGAAAAAAGCAGGACCACAAGGTCCTCTTCATGGATACTAGAAGAAACTGCAGAGGTAACAGCAACTCGTTGAACTGACTGAAACCAAACCAAAGAGGAAGGACCTGTCCCACAAAAACAGAAGAAAGTAGGTTGAAAATTGATTTTGTGTGCTCTTTCTGACCCAATCACTTTGAGCATCCTCTAATTAATAATAATAATAATAATCTAGTTAAAATTTCAACAAAATCTTACTTTATTTTACTTTTGAAATCTTTTGTATCTTTGTGGGGATTTCATTATAGTTCAAAGCTCCAGACATGCCTGCCTAAAAGTTAAAGTTAAAACAGGAGCCAGATACAATCCTCAAAGGGACTTTACTTTCATCTTTTCACATTTTTTCTCAGATGATTTATCAATGCTTTATCAATAAAGTAAAATCCCATGAGGCAGAATGAAAGCACTGTAGAAGTCTTAAAGTTTCCCATATCTGTTTATTTAAAGTCTCAGTACTAATCTTTCATTTACATAGATACTTCATAGAATTAGACTAAATAAATTGATGAACAGGTACAAGAAAACCAAGCAGGAAAGTGTTCTGCATTTTAAAAGGCAGCTAAATATGCAAATTTTATTATTTAAATTAAAATGTCAGTTCCCTCAAATTATATTAATGATTCCAAGTTCATAATGGAAAAATTGTATCAAGACTGGGGACTGATAAAGAATTCTATAATCTTCCTAATTCACTCTACCAAATGCAATTAAAAGTTATTAGATTTCTAACACTTCAGACTCTGTATGAAACATTATTCTGGTAGAAAATTAAACACTGAACTACAATCTACTTTAATTTTTATGAGAAAAACATATTGAACAAATTTAGACGAACCATCAGAGTACAAGATGTACTGTATTTTAGGAAATTCATTTCCATGCATTGGAGGACTAAAATCCATAGAGACTCACAGTGGCACTACTTCAGTAATGATAAATAAGTGACAGCTATCATCAAGATAGTGGAATTCCGGAATCACCAATGAGATCTCAGTTTGCAGGATTCATTAATTGTTAATAGAAATTGTGTGCATGCTTTAATAACATTTATTCATTAATCTGACAGGTTTTACATGAATACAGAAAAGGGAGAAATTATACAGAACACATACAGTCCCTATTTGCTTTCAAGGTTGCAGTTGAAGATCAGCTAGTGAATAATAAAAACCTGGGCTGCCAGCCATGCCATTTGTTTTCATTTATTATACTGACATAAAGTAGGACAAAAACAATCATTAGTTATTAAGTTTCTTCTAGTATTAACTCCAATTGCTTTGCCATTTTGAATGAATATCTTACCAGGGGTGTATGCAACCAATGCTGTACGGTCTTGACTGACTGTCTGGGCTTTTAAAAAACACTTAGGATGTTAGGTTTAATTCAAGAAATGGTTCTGTGTCCACTTATCTGAGACAGAAAATTAAGGGTGAAAATGGATTTCTTAAATTGCTGACTTGAAGGCCTTCCTTGTGTTCTTAGCCACCATGACTTCAAATACCTTCAAATGTCTTCAGTTTCTGCATCTTCCTCACCTTAGTAATATAGCACTTCTGCTGTTATAATACATCAGTATACCTTTTAACCTCTTAACAGCCAATAATCTTTATGGGCCGAAATTGCCCATTTCTATGGCAAATACTCTGGAACAGGGATGCTCCCATAGCAGCTGTGGCACTGGCTGAAACAAAGGAAAAAAAGCCTGGCTGACATGGCCCCTTTCCTAACTTCATACTGCTCCAGGACACCAGGATTTCCACTGCAAGCCAACAAGGTCATGCTAGGTGTACTGACACTGAGAGATAATGGCTTAGCCAAAGTCCACACCAAGGTCCTGGTCCCCCAGAGTACCTCCTGTGAAAGTGTTGCTTTGCTCCCAGGCTCTTTTGCAGTGACCCAGCCTCTCAGTTTCAGGTGAGATAAAAATTAAAGCAAGGTGCAGTTCAGGAGACAATTAATTTCAGGAATCAAACCCAAATAGCAGCATGGGTGAGTCTGGATCACGTTTGGGTCTTAGCTCTGTGCAGTTACACCAACATTATACCTGGTGGCTTCATGCACCCAAACTCCATCATGTGTGCCAGATAATACAACATATGGCCTCAGCCTCATAATCTTAAAACACAGCTCTGCTTGGCTACAAAACTGTGAACATAAAAATTAATTAACCCATACATACAATGTCAGGAGCAAACTCAGGGCAAATTGTCTTACTGTGGGGTTATGGCCAGTCTGCATTGAGGGACAAGGTCTGAGCATTGTGGACTCAAACTATCCTGCACATCTGGGGCCTGAGGGCTAGGGATCAGTCCCTGGAACAAACATGTTTAGCAGCAAAACTATAGCTGTTAAAACACATTCTGGACACAGTAGTCCATATCTTCCCACCAGTGCCAGCAGCACACAACACTGGTGTTTCGCTAGGTTCCAGCAGAGAGAACAGACTTCTGCTACTGATACCCTTCTAAGCTGGTCAATACACCAGAAGTGTCAACACGTAGGTATGGAAGGTCTTGTTTTCAAATTGATCACCGTTGTAAAGCTATAACTGGCTCTATACTGTGCATAACAAAAACAGATTTCAATGTACTATCTATGTATATAATGATTTAATCAATGTTTTATTGATTATGAGTTATTACTCTTCAAGACTGTTGCATCTTTGGGCCACTGGGATGGATGTACACAGTGGGAAAATTCAGATTGCTTGAAAAAACATAAATCTGAAATTCCATAGTTTTCAAGTGGTCAGCAGACAAAAAGTATTTTTAACTTTTTATAGTGTGATGCACAGGTAGGTTTCATGTCTGTTCTTCAGTTAAATTTGAGCTTTAATTTGTTCTGTTTTCAGGATATGCAAAGCCTGTTCTCGAACAGGTATAAAACTAGCTGTGTAAAAACCTGCATATACATCGAAAATATGCACACAGATACTTTATTTTCACACATATACAGTGGCTTCCTGACTTTATTTTGGGAAAGTACTTATTCCAAAGATAAAGTAATGCAGACTGGAAGTTATACAAACAGCTTTCTACACTTAAGAAATAATGCCCAACTACTTTTTTATTCTTCCGTGGAGTGATTATTCCCTGATCTCTATAATGCATCTTGGTCATTCACTCAAACCTACAGTGCAATGATGCCAAGATTTGCTCATTCTGTAATGTTTAACCAGCTCGTTAGTATCAGGAATTCAGAAAAAGTCATGAGCGCACTCTGTTATTCCTCCTAGGGTGACTGGGATGTGACTGTATCTTGAAAACCTGTTCTGAGAACTGATGTTCTGATTATCCTGGTGGAATTGCAAAGCCAGAGACATATACAAAAAGGCTTTCTGGAAAGTTCCAGACTCAGAAAAATTTAACTTTTTTTTTTCCAGGGTGAGATTGTTTGTTTCACTTAAACAGAACGAAACTTTGACACTTACCAAGATCTAGGTAGATGCCTGGAACAAATGAGTTGAGAAAAAACATAAGGATAACACATCCCAGAACAGCCAGGCATTTGA
This sequence comes from Scolopax mira, assembly GCA_004320125.1. Classification (NCBI taxonomy): domain Eukaryota; kingdom Metazoa; phylum Chordata; class Aves; order Charadriiformes; family Scolopacidae; genus Scolopax; species Scolopax mira. The sequence continues at coordinate 32,273 of BJBW01005357.1, read as the reverse complement.
TGAGAAGAATTGTGTCTGTTATTCTGTGCTGTAGACAGGGAGAAAAAAATTAGTAACTGTGTTGCAGAAGGAGCTATCTAATATGCATAGAGTTCACAAAAGTACGTGTGAAGCACAAACTTCTGTTCCTGTAATGTATATTCCCCTTCAGCATAAAATACAAAAATATTTAAATTGAAGCATTTCATGTATACCTATAAAAAACATGAATATGTGGCCCAACGGGATCTAAGAGATGCAAGTAGCATGCACCTGCTAAATAGATTCAGTTGTGCTCAGCTATTCTCATCAAAATTTCATTTCAATAGGAGATGTAGGGTTGAAAAGCAATTCCTACTACAGAGGGCACTCTAGACATTCTGTGGTTTCATAGCCCTGAACAAAATCACCTTTGGTTGCACATATGTTTTGAAAACCTATAATATAGTCTAGAGGCCAGATCTTTCATGCCTCTTCTACAATTTTTCTGGGCATGCCAGGGCCATAACCCATAGGCTCCAAGTTTGGCAACGCCAAAAGCAACCCAAGCCAAACCTTTGATGGGATGTGTCAAGTGATTATTATAATAAAGAGGCAACGCTACTAGCAATTTCTTCTATGTTCTGTGCACCCATTAACATGCTAATCTCAACAGGTAGCCAAGGCTTATAATTGCTGAGCTTTACAACCCATATGCCCAGCTCCTGCATCCCTGTGCCGATCTCCTCATGCTCTCTCCCTCAGACCAAACATTTTCCATGGTGACTCTGCTTCTCTGCTCTGATCTCACCACCAACTCTGGGAATGACCTTCCTCCAGCCTAAGTCTCTCTCTCTTTTCACATAATTTAAAGCTTTACTGAAGTACAAGTAAGTCTCCGTTCTTTAAAAAGGTCGCCTTCTACTCAATGCCCTGAAAAAGGTGTAAAATCTAATAAGAAACCTTGTTGATTTTTTTCTGTTTTGGTGTGACACATAGGACAGTAATGTCCCAGCCAAGAACTTGAGCTCCCAAACACAGGCCTGAATTCATCAGTGAGGTGGAGGGCATGTGACATTTAGACAACTAAATTTAGTTCAAATCGATCCCACTACAGGGTTTACATATCATCAGACCCAGCTTCAGCATAAAGACTCAGATGTTGATAATGAGTGCACAGCAAAGAGAACAGCATTTATCCAAGTGGTTTATCCCTACTCAAATAATAAAACATGTATGTCACAGACAGTGTAGTAAATTAGAGTTGGTATTCAGTACATCAGCAAGAGTGTACTCTACTGTCATGCACCCTGGTTATAAACATATTAGCACCTTCTGAGCCTTTCTAGACATGGATTAAAAATTTAAGAAAACATTGCTAAATAATTTATTGAGCATTTAAATTATATTTTTCTAAGGAACAAAAATATAAAACCTATCAAAACCTCACAACATAGTTCTGTAACCCCATCCCACCAAGAAGCCAGACTGCCAGCTTTTCTGCGATCATAAGTTATTAAATTTGCAGTAGATTTAAAGCACTCCCTCTGTATAAAGGCACAGGCCTGCTTATACAAGTATTCAGAAAAACTGCCATCTACTTACTTTTTTCTGGAGTTCTTGAATATTTGTTTCCCAATTTTTATCTTCTTGTGAAATTTGCCTGAAAGAAAATGACACCTGCTTTTTCCAGAGTAAAATCAGAGCTCTGTCAAGAGTGTTGGAATAAATCCCTCTCATCCCAAATAGATCACCCTTTCCCCCATACAGAGTAACTCATAGCACAAAGGAGTCATGGCCAGCAGCAAAACTCCCATGAGTCACTTAAGACCCCGCTTTTGTAACATGCTCCACTTATACACAAGCTCTTTAGTTCATGGAAGGAGCTAGCCTCCAGAGTATGACCCTCGATACAGGATGTGGCTATATGCAATATGTAGGCCTTTTTAATAGTTTCAGGAGTTGATGTGTTCCCTGCTGCGATAAAGCAAGGGCTGTATGCTAAAATTGAGTCAGAATACATATATTTTACATTTGCATTTTACAATGAAGTTTTTTTAGATCCAAATAACTTCATTGTGTTATCAGCATAGTCATCCCTCCAGCATAAAGCCTTGGGGTTTGCAGTTCAGGAGCACTGTTGTTAATGAAAATGAATTTTCACGTTGCTGTAAATGTACTGTGCTGGAACAATCTTGATTTTCAAGATTAAATATACAATTTGTATTTATACTTCGGAAATGTCTTCTTTAGAGTGTTGTAAAGTCTAATAATTTGTCATAATCTTTCAAAAAGGAGGTAATTTTAGCAGTCTTTTTTGTCTTGAAGTAGTAGTACTGTCACTTCATTCACGGTGCACAATATCAGCAAAGAACCATGTAAACAAAAGTAATCTTATTGCTGGAATAGTTTAAGAAATCATATTTACAGGTCCTTGCTCATACTGCCTATTTAAAAGGCTTATTAGTGAAAATTAATTATTTCAGTTTCACTTTACTCAATTCATTTTCAGAATATTTATCACTGCTATTCTCAGCCACCAATTTCCACAGCATAACAGCTGGTGGTTTCAGAACATAAACAAAATAAGGTTAGTGTTTCTGTTAGTCCAAGTTTATGAAGACTTCTTTTCTATACAGAAATGGTTAATTGTGCCTTCACTCAGGTTCACACTGAAGATTTGATTATGAAATAAGTTTAAAAGTCCGCAATTCACGAGTGAGATTTTTCAAACTCAGCAGTTCAACTGAAGAACAATTGAATTTTTCAGTAAAAATAGAAATTATAGCATTTTACTACACTGAAGCCACTATTACAAGGAAAAGTCTAATGATGTATTTCTGATCTTTTTAAGCCAAAAACTACCTGAAATTTCTAGGACTTTACATTTGGGTCATATTGACATCAATTTCCAGGCCTTATACATGGGGTTTGTCCTTAAATACTTCGTATTTTATTGAGGTTGAAGAGGGCTCTGCCCCAACACATATCTGATCAAGAGACAGCTAAGAATATAGTTTTGTACCAGAGAAGATCCCTGAATCATAGAATTTTCTTGGTTGGAAGGGACCTTCAAGATCATCTAATCCAACTATCAACCTGACTCTGGTAAAAAACTTTCACTAAACCATGTCACTAAGTTCTATGTCAACCCATCTCTTCAACACTTCCAGGGATGGTACCTCAACCACTTCCCTGGGCAGCCTATTCCAATGCTTAATAACTCTTTCAGTGTAAAAATTTTTGCTAATATTCAATCTGAACCTCCCCTGGCACAACTTGAGGCTATTTCCTCTTGTCCTATCACCTGTGACTTGGGAGAAGAGACTGACCCCCACCTCTCTACAGCCTCCTTTCAGGTAGTTGTAGAGAGCAACAAGGTCTCCCCTCAGCCTCCTTTTCTCCAGGCTGAACAACCCCAGCTCCCTCAGCTGCTCCTCATAAGACTTCTTCTCCATACCCCTCACCAATTTTGTTGCCCTTCTCTGGACCTGCACCTCAATGTCTTCTTTGTGGTAGGGGCCCCAAAACTGGACACAGTATTTAAGGTGGAGCCTCACCAGTGCTGAGTACAGGGGGCAACCACTTTTAGGGAGCATTCACTTTCAGCTCTGCCTAAAAGTACAAGAGGTAAGCCCTTGGTTCATTGACCAAACCAAAATATTACTCCTGAGATGAGGCTGATGTAAACAGGAACTCCCTGCCAGTCCAACAAACTGCCTATACCTGCAGTTTGTCCCCATTGAGGGTAGGAGCAGGGGAAGTGGGATATGCTGGTCACCTGTGAAACGTCCTCAGCTTCTTCCTCAGGAGCATCTCCAGAGTCAGTACCTTCTGCATCAACAGGCATTTCACTGCAGTCTCCTCTCTGCTGGCCGGGTTAATGCGCTGTGCAGTCAGTCTCCAAACATAGATCTCATGCTTTAACTCTAAAAAGAAGCAAATTCACATATCTTAAAGCAGGTATAATGCATATGAAACCAGAGATGCACAAAATATATGCAACATGCTCTGGACTCAAAGCTATTAAAATTACTAAAATGTTTTCCCAACAATTTTCCACTTAGGAATTTGCTTTTACCATTAATTTTGCAGAGCTGAAGGGAACGAAAAATATATAGAAACATTTCAAAAATTTAAATAAACTAATCTCAAAGTTCTTTTCCAAAGAAGTACTGTCTTCAAATGCTTGCAAATGTCTTCCACAAGCTTTAGTGCTAGAATTGCTGTCGTGGTTTTGGCCAGATTGACCAATCAGAATGACAGATAACCCCTCCCTCCTCCCTCTAGAAAAAAGAGAGGAGAGGAAGAGATAAAGAGATTTATGAGTTTAGTTAGTTAGAAGAGACCCAACTAAAAAAGTAAAGTTGCTGAACAGAAATTTAGTTCTGTTTTACCTCAAACCAGGACAATTATATTCATTTTTCATCAGAAAATAAACTACCAATATAGATTGCTAACATATACCAATATATACTGCTAAAAAGACAGTAGTCACTTTTTAGTTAGGAATTCCAGCAAATGTTCCTTCACTGTATTCAGAAAGGACAACACTTTTCCATGCACTCTATGTTCATACAGGCAATTTTATCAATGTAAGGCAAAACTGAAATTTAGCACTGTCTTATGGAATAGCATTTAATAACATTTTAACAGTTTCCAAAGACTTAATTCTTAGGCATTGAAAATACCCATAATTACAGCTACCATCACCTGCATGCAGTTCAGACAGACTGAATAAGACTTGAAATCAGTCTCCAATATCTTGTCAGGATTCTCATCAATTTTTTTTCCTCCCAAGTATTATCAAGGTCTTGGAGAATGATTGAAAAGCACATGTTCCTGTTCAGGAAGGATTTTAGATTGGGCATGCCCAAAAAAAGCTTTGGATTTTCCAGGAAATCACTAAAGAAATAAAACAGAAACTGTCTGCACAAATGCTTCCTGAAGAAGCAACAGGATATTTCCTCACCCCTTGTTTCTCTTCCACTCACATTTCATATCATTGAAGACAGTCTGTCAAGAATTCATTGCTTTATATCTTATGATCCGTGTTCACTCAGCAAATTGTTCTTATCCTCAGAAATGGATGTGAAAGTCTTTGCACCATGTATACAAAATATGAATTATTTATTAAAAAAATAATTATGCAATAGCAGAAGAAATATTTTAACACAATTTGATGTAGGCATTGATATTAACACTTACTGCTGTGAAACCCTTGTTGTTTGTGGTATTTACTACCAGAAGTAGGATTAAATGTATTTAATTCCCCCCTCTTCCTTTGTGACCAAGTATTTGTAGTAATAATACAGGTTGAATCACGTAAAAATTGACCAAAACTGGGAATTAGACTTGAAAGAACTCAAACATTTAAAAGCAAAAGTAAGCATGTTCAGAGCATGAACAGCTGACACAAAAAAGGAATCTGAACAGCAACTGACTCATATGTTGTATGGTTCATAGCTATAGATAAGCACAATCCATCAAAATGGTAATCTTTGCCCGAGCTTTACAATGCAAGATCAGAAATGTAAATTCACATCATCTGAAGCCCAATGACTATCCCAGGTTATTAAAGCACTAGTGCTCAACTAAAACTTTTCTTCCAAGAAGGTATTCATAACTGAACAACAGATATATAAGAGGTGCAGAATCTACTACTGTCCTTTGTAATACATCTGATGATTCTTGCCAGGAGTGTAATATAATCTATTAAATTGCATTAAAAGGTGGATAGGTCTTGCTTATCAAAGGGTCATGACTTTGTGTGGAGGCCCTGTCCTGGTCTTTATTTACTTTTCCATCAACATTTGTGACACACACAAATATAGGGGCAGTGATTTTCCTTTCTCTTTCAGAATATAAACAAGGAAGTGACAGAGCTTTAGGCCGCAGCTGATCTTCTGCTCCCCATAGAAAAATAAAACAAGAAAATTAAAAACCCCAACTGGTTTTTTAGGATTAGAGTGGATGAGAACTGTGCAAAATCCCCATATTTTAAACCTCAGAAATGGTGACATTTTTACTTTAGTAAAATGGCATGATTAAATTTTAAGACTCCGAATTTGCACAGCAATTTCTGAAATAATTTAGTGACCACATGTTTGGGGTCTGCTTCACTTCCGCAGTTTCTGGTCAATGGGGCAATAAGCTATTTCAATTGGCAACTTCCTCTTCATTACATTCACCATGAAACTGGTCTGAAATCATGAGCTGGGAAGCCATTCCTTCCCATATGAATGAATCAGACTAGATGGAGAAAAACTGAAACGTGGCTTTCTTGCACACTCTCCTGTGCAACTTCCCAGGCAATTTTTTTTCTTTGAAAAAGTTTCCTGAGCCCTTTGTGGTAAAAGGAATATTTCTATGATCCTACATGCTGCTATTGCCTGAACAAGACAGATATTTCTGGTTTTAATCAAAGCAGGTGAAGGGGGAGAACATCCTCAGTACATGAGTAGAAGTTTGTGTACTGCTTTTCATTCAATTTTCAAGTGAATTGGACTGTTACTTTGAAAGCATCTCATCAACAGTCCAAGTGTGTGGGTTTTTCTTTTTCTTGGGCAAATGCCCAAGTATCATTATCCAATTCACTATCCTGCTTTCCAGTAGCTTGTCTTTGCTACACCACCTTTTCTGATGATGTCTGTTCATCCTGCTGTAGCATTTCTACCCATCGTTTCCAACTGAAATTCCACCGAGGATTTTGCTGATGGGAGAAACTGAATCTTTCATCATCTAACAGAAATGCAGATCCCCAGCAGTTATTTTTATACCAAGAATGTTTCTTTTCTCTCCTTCAGAAAGGGACAGCTAGCATCACTGTATCTGTGCCACAAACAAACTTGGAGAGCACCACAACCTGCCTTGCACATCTCTGTTCCATGTCTGAAGAGTCATGGGGTTTATCAGCAGGTTCAACAAGGTCAGGCTGGTACTTTCTGGTGTATGTTAAAAAAATACATGTACATCTTCACATGTCTTTGATCTTGCCTTTATGAGAGTCAAGTGCATGCTTGATTGTTCAGACATTAGTTTTCTAAACATCCCAAGGATGTGCCTGCTTTGGAATTTACTTCAGAGCAAAATGGCCTTTGAAAATCAGAACAGCTGATACATCTTTTATACTGTGACTCCTGTTGCAGTAATAATCTGTGAAGAGAATGTTTCTCCTATTTCTCTTTCATGCATATTCTTATTGTAATAGCCCATTATGGCATTAGGAGATACATATGTATTAATAGTAGCTTTTGTTTTGAAGACATGTAATGCAGGAACCCTTAAGGTCAGCGACAACACTGAAACCAGTCAAAAATGTTTGGGCCTTTCTATACTTCCCTCATTTCAGGTCTTGCAAACTTGTTTAGGCAGCAACCCCTAGAGTTTGGAAACACCTGATATTTTATAACATACTATGTGGCACATCATGGGAAAGGGCTTAATGCAACTGCAGGTTTTATCAATCACTTTGAAATTATTGTTAGGCAGCATAAGGGCAGCATTTGACTGCTCCTGAACAGGTGGGTCTCACACCCCATTTCCCTGTCTCCACGAGTTCCTGTTACCTCCCCAGATATCAGATGGGATCTAATGGTTATGTGACACCAGGAAAAGCTCACCCCACTCACTTGTCCAACAAAACCCAAGGTTAGCTTTACAGTGGATTGGTCTATTAGCCAATTTATCCTACAACTGCTAGGTCTATGGCTAATAATGGAAATGGTGTACTGAAGGTGTGTATGGCGTGTACCTTTCATGGCAGTTTATCATTAAAGCAGAAAAATTAACATTTAACTGCAACTGTAGTAGCAGTAATTGAAGTGATATAAGGAAGTTTAGTATGCAGTGATCTGGCATAAAAGAAAACAGGAGAGGAGCTGCAGCTCAGTCAGGGAGTTCAGTCCATTATGTTACTAAAATTGTTGTGAACTCGGTAGTCTCATAAAACCCACAATGCACCACAGCAATATACCTAGCATTATTATTTCACAAAACATTTCTTTTCTTTTTATTTCTTTTTTATTTTTTTTTTTACCCAGAAAGTCTATTTCCAACAATAAAACAATAGTTTTTGTTTTGTTCTAGGATCAAATAAAGAATCGTGAAACTTTTAAACCGTATGCTGCTAATCTGTTCTGGTTTTATCATTTATCATATTTTACCATGGAGACCACAGATAAAATATCCTGGACCCTCTGAATTTAATGGAGTTTCAGCTACTGACCTGAGATGTGACATTTTAGAAAACACTGTGCATTTTAGAAAACATTAAGTTTCATTTTAAAATGCACATTCTTTCTGCAGTCTGACAATTAATAGTCAGATAGATTTTCACTTAGAGTAATTACACATTCCTTCCCACCTGACTGCCAATAAGAAAGAAAACAACCTCAAAAACTGAGTTTAATTAATTCCCAGTCTCAGAATCTGAAAAGGCCAGTCTTGTTAATTGAAGATACTCAGAATAGCATGACCAACCTTGATTGGATGATAAGAATTACCATAAAATGGCAATATTTAACTTCCAAGCACACTAAATACATTAACCACCTTTTTGCAAGCAACATGAGTTTGCACTTCTGGGCTGTGACTAACAATATGCAAGGCATATTCCTCTGAATGGGGGGGATATAACAGTATCAAGTACAGGATATAGTAATTAATCCTCTAATCATTATTAGACAGTAAGTGTCATCTGAATTTTAATAGCACAGAAAACAAGTCAAAAATGTGAAACCCAAGTATAGGAAGAATTCACTTTGAGGGATATTACAGCTCAATAATTCATTTCTCTCTCCTAGAGGCACTGCACCTCAGCAGGACAGAAGCATAAAGCTTTACTTCTGAAAAAATATGCCTGAAATGTCCTTGTTTTTATTCCTTTAAGTAAGACGGCAAACAAAACACATTTTGCCGCCTTCAACTAAATAGTTGCAAAAGAATGCAAGAAATCTGCACAATGTCGCATAAAGCAACATGGAACATTTATGTAAGCTTTTCGACTCAAAGTCCAACAGCTGGGGCCCCATTTGGTCACCAAGGCACTTAATGCCAGTTTGGTTGCCCAGTGTGGGATCGCATCCATGGTACAGGATTTATAGGACATCCTCTTCCCTGCAGCAAAGCAGCTGGAGACCAGGCAGAAAACTGGAAAGCTCAGGTGGTGCTGCCCACCTAAGTCGCCTCCCAGGAATTTTCTTTTGGACAGGCTGGGCGCAGGCGGCAGCAGCTCCATAAATTAGGCTGTTTGGAAAGGTGCAAAACTGCAAGTAGCCTTCTCCTTAAAAACATAACTGGAATTTTTCCTCACTGTGTTTTGAGTTTCCCCCCTCTAATTTCTGTTACTGAAAGATGGAGTAATCTGCAGATATTAAAGAGAGTTAGATCTCTCATTTCTCGATGGTTCATAAGGACATACATTACTCTTCAGTAGGTTTGTTCCTGAATGAGGCATGGGGTCTCCCTCAGGTGATATGGGGTTCTCTTCTCTGGGTAAGTCAGACTTAGAGCCACAGTTATTCCAGCCCTTGCGTTCTTGCCCCGTAGTTTCTTTTACTGCACTCCTCTATCTCTTAAAAGCAGGAATCCGTGTATATTTAGGTTTCATGGGGAATCATTAGGACTTGCCTAATGTGATCACAAAACTCTGCTCTGTTACACTGAGAATGGCACGTGTTCATGGGAAGTAGAGTCTCAAGTATTCTGAACATTCATTTATCTTAAATTCCAGTGTAGTTTGTTTCAAAAAAATTTCATAAGGTTTGAAATCTAGAAAAATAATTACAATTTAGTCACTATCAACAAATTTTAACTTAGACTGCCAAACTTACTAGCCAAAACCAATTTAGCCAATGCTTTCCATTAAAGTTCAAGTCTCACAATCAAAAAAATTAATCTTTGTTCAATTTACTATCATCCTCTCAAAAGTTCATATATTCCAATCACAAAGCATTTTGCACCCAACATAATTACTGCTGAGGTCCTTTCAATACCAGGAAGAAAAGGGAAAAGAAAAAAAAAAAAGGTTCTGCAGGCAGCCACCTAATAATGGTATTCCTGAAGTCCTATTAAAGAAAAAAGAATCATGAAAAGATACACCCTGAAGAGGACAACTCCCGTGATCCAAAAGATCCTCATCTAGTGCTTTTAATAGGACAAAATAAAGAGAAAAATGATGAAAACTTCAGATTCACCATATCTTTTAGCAACATGTTTAAATGTAAAAATAGTGACTAATAAGTTCAGCTCATTTTGATAAACAAAAGTGGCAGGAATAATTTAAAAATCTGTCAATGTTACGCTTTTATTTGAAACATAATCACTGATAACATTCTCTGCAGCAAAAAGATATGGAGCACATGTTAGATTTACCCAAATTATTCTCTCAAGCTCTGTGTATCAGGAAGATCTTATGAGCTGCAGAGCTTATCAGAGTAAATGAAAAAAAATTTGTCATAACTTCACCAAAACACTGTTAATGAAAAGGCCATGTCTTGCCAACTGCTGTATAGCTCTACAGTCATTTCACAGTTGTGATATGCATGCAAAAATCCATGAGGACAAATGCTGCAAAAGAAACAAGAGGCATCAGTTCCTAAGTTTTTACCTCCCATGAGTGATTTCTAGGTACTGATTCTTTCCATGAAAAATGTGTATAATGAAATTGTGAAGTGTTGCTCGATTGATTCAAAATGTCACTGCATTATACTTCCTTTCTACAAAAGGCAGGTAAAATGATATTACAGCTGCATTTTTATGATGGCTTCATTATCAATGCACTAACCAAATAACAAGACTAACTTATTTCCCTTATTCTGTAGTGACAGGACACTGCTTTTATCGTCTGGAAAGAAGAAAAGATGAATCAACATTTTCCTCTTTCCACAGGAAATACTCCATCAGATCTAAAGCCATACAAAGCACATATCCAAGGATTTTAAACGCAAAATTATCTAACATGTTTAAAAATATAAAAATCTTCTATCTGTGTAAAGTAAATTATTACACTTGTTTTCTTTCTTGATCATTAGGTGAGCTGTTGAAAGTGCATATAATAAAAACCAGATTTTTGTATTTTACATTTTCAAACATAGAACCATGACACTGGTAGATCCTGATAGGTTATCCATAAAGGAGTGTACAAGAAATCTGCTGGGACCATAAAACTACCTAGCTCCTTTGAGACTGAAAGTCTTACAGTTCTTTAAAATAAAAGACATAGTTCGTAGCAGAAATATGCAAAGTTAGATAAGTTGTAAGGAAGTTGCATTTTTAGTTTAGCATGCTATGGTCAACAATAGGAGAGTTAAACAATTACCTATTCATTATTAATATCTACCAAAAAGCAAAAAAAAATTTTTCCTATTCCATATGGTTCTTCAAGATTTAAAAATGCTTCCCGTGTGTTCCCATTAATTTAACATCTTAGGTGGGGACAATAGAGTGCAATGAATATTACAAAAGTTTATTGAGCGTGGACTTGAATGCCTCAAAATATCTTGAAATATTCCTTTCTTTGGACATTATTCTTTACATAATCTGCCTTCTGGTCTCCTCATCTGAACCAACTTTCAAGTGAAGACAAACCACTACAGCAGTTACATTAAAATACTAATAGTGCTTTAATGGCAGCGAGTGAAGTACCTACACAGGTACAGAAGCACCTGAGGACTGAGATTTATAAATATACTTAATCCAGCTAGGTACTTAATGTACCTCTCACTGATTCTAGCAAGTGGTTCCTAGGTTTACAAATATGTTACTAACTAAAATAGGAATGAAGATGATTCTCTGACCCCAGCAGCCCACACAGCTGTGCTACATAACACCTTACCCTGGGTCCCCTCTGAGCCTTGCAGCCCTGGACACTATTGTTTTGAGGAGGCTTTTTTCAAGCCATCGCAGTAGTTCTTTTCCAGCATTAAACCAAAATGTATATCATGCTTCAGGGCATGGCATGAGGGCAGGCACCACCAGAGGATGCAGAGGCCCGCTGGACATCAACAAACTTGTTAACTCTTTAACCACAGCCACCTGCCCTGGTGACCATTCTTCCAGGCAGGCTTCTCAGAGCTGTGATGAGCCAGGGGGTTCACACAGACAAAATGATAATGACAACACTGAGTGTACCTTGTGGTCAGCTACAATTACAGTTGCAATGCTTCTACTTCGTCGATTGTGTGCAGCTGTCCCTGCAGCACAGGGACAAAGAAGGGGAAATTCACCAGACACTAGGTGGTAAAAAAGTTTTTAGTTTGACCTTGTTTTCTCTCTTGACCTTCACTTAGCTGTGCCATTCTTTGGACACGGCATGCAAGATGAGGCCCTATGTAAGTCCAGGAACTCTAAGTCCAGGAACAATGCCTGGACACCTTGGATCTGCAGCCAGCGCAGTCCTATAGGTTGCACATGTCTGACAACACTCAATTCTTGTTCCCCCACTTCTTTTCTCTTCTAGACTTTCTACCTTTTCACTTCTGGTTTTGTACTTCTTTTTTCCCTCCTCCTCTCTCATTTCATCTCTTAGAGAAGCAGCTGTAAAGCTCCACATGGAAGAAAGAAACAGATTTGCTCTCTCATCTGGTTACCGCATTTCATGTTGTGGGAAACAGCACCGTGTTTTTCACACATTAAGCACTTTACACATGACTATGATTAATTAGAAAATTCCTTCTGTTGTTGGCTTTACATACTGACTATCATGTCACCATAGCAGTATTTCCCTAGATGCTGCAGACAGTGAGCTACACCAGAGGGAACAACGTGCTCCCCCTTCTTCTGCCATCACCACTCCTGCTTCAACTATGGTTCTCTCAGCCAGTGGAACAATCAGAAACAGGGGCAAGCAGCACAGGAGAAATGGGGAGCTGGTGCCCAATAGGTTGTGCAAAGAGAAAGCTCTTTGGAAAAAAATGGCAATAATAATACTTGTCACTAGACCACGTGCCAACCACTGTCCTGGGGACAAACACATCTCTACAGCTTGATATCTGAGACATAACAGTGTATTGTCACACTTCCCAGGGACTAAATTATGTATTGTTAACCCTTAACGGAAGTAAAATTTGATTTCAAGTTTCAGGGTAGGGAACAGCAAGTTTAATTCCTCTTCCACACATACATTATTAGTCACCCTTAAATATTCTTTTGGAAAAGTATATAAAGACCTTCAAAATCTTCTCAGCTTGTTCCTGCAACCCGAACATCTTTTCCTGCATCACACAGAACAAGCTGCATGTTTATCATATGGAAGTTGTGCTCAAAAAAGTCCTCAAAATATCCCTTCATTATTAACAAGAATTTTGCGTTCTCTTACATGGATGAGTTCTTCAGATTGTTTTTTTCTTTGTAATATGGCCTACTTAAAGTTACTGCAGGTAAACAGTGGCTCCCTGGGAAGGAGCATGTTTTTTTCTGCTGTATAGGTGCTGCAGCTCAACTGAAACCTAGCAATTTAAAGACACTGACAGCACACATCATTCAAATTAATCTGCCAATGTATCATCAGTATAATATTATCTGTTCTTAAAATTAGCACTTATCCATTCCAAATAATCTATGTAGTCCAGAGCAACAGAAAAAAAGCTTACAGTACAGGGAAAAAATTCCAGGCAGAATAATATACCAATTAAGTCTCTCATATACTGTTTAATTGCTAATTGGGGGCAGGCTGAGGGAAGGCTAGTATTTAGTTGGTTAAAACAGCTGTTTCAAGCAAGCTATTTGAAGTTATCACAGAATCATTATAATCTGAGGTGGAAGGAGTCCTGAAAGCACCTTGGAGCACATTCTGCAAATCCAAACCACAACAGCTACCTCCTAGTGGAGCTGTGTTTTTCTCTTTCTCTTCCCTTTTACAGAAAATTTCAATAGAATTAGTAGTACTTTAGCATTTGCTCTAATTGAACAGCTACTGATTAGCTTCACAGCAATGGAGGAGCAGCTGATTATGAGAAGGAACACATGGTATACTGATTGGGGGGCTGCTGTACCTGAACGCACTAAGCTACAAGTAACAAAAATTACTTTGAAGAATTGAGGGAAAGGTGCTAACCTCTTAAAAGTGTACAGTGTCTCAATGGCAAAAATATTATGTCAGTGAATAAATTTAACTATTCAAACTAATAAAAAAAATTGTTACACATACTCATCTTTTTTAATTGTTTATAGATAAAATAAAAAAGTAACCATTTCATTTTATCAGTTGTATATTCACAAAATAGTGCTATTATGTCAGGATCAAAATGGCTCACAGTTGGCAGAATGTATTTTCTGTCTGTTTAGATATTACTTATCTCTTTGAAACCTGTCACTTTTAAAGATAATTTAAGTATATAATAACTCTAGTTATTCATGGAAATGTCCATGAAGGTATGACTTTTATTAGAAAATAAGAAATTAATAAAATCAAATTAATTTTTTTCAAATCAGAAAGTGGGGAAGATACAAAAATTGCTGAATAACAAAGATCTAATAATATACTTCCAGGCAACAAAGAAAACTAATCTTTTTTTTTAACGGTGATTTATTACAAAGGGTTTTATCTGGAAGGTGGAAGGGTTCCTTTTCTCCCCAACTAAAAGACAATTCATTTTCCAGAGATTATCTTTTCCACAAAGGATTCTCATTCTTGAGCTCCATGGAGTGCAGAACAGGTAGGAACTTGTTCTATATTGAGTATTTTGATAAAGAATCATAGAATGATTTGGGTTAGAAGGGACCTTTAATAGTAAACTGGTCCAACCACGCTGCAATGTGCAGGGACATCTTCAAATGGATCAGGTTGCTCAGAGAGCCATCCAACCTGATCTTGAATGTTTCCAGGAATGAGGCATCTACCATCTCTCTGGGCAACTAGTTCCAGTGTTTCACTATCCTTAATTTTCTTCCTTACATCTAGTCTAAATCTACCCTATTTATTTCAGCTTAAAACCATTACCCTTTGTCTTATCACGACAGGCCCTGCTAAAATGCTTGCCCCCATCTTTCTTGTAAGCCCCCTTTCAGTACTGAAAAGCTGCTATAAGGTCTCCCCAGAGTCTTCTCTTCTCTGGGCTGAACAACCCCAACTCTCTCAGCCTGTCCTCATAGGAGAGGTGCTCCAGCCCTTTGATGATTTTTGTGGCCCTCCTCTGGACCCATTCCAACAGGCATAGACCTGTCTTTCCTGTGCTGAGGGCTCCAGAGATGGATACAGTACTCCAGGTGGGGTCTTATCAGAGCAGAGCAAAGGGGCAGAATCATGCCTGGACACCCTGCTTTTGCTGCAGTCCAGGATGTGGTTGGCTTTCTGGGCTGCAAGTGCCCATTGCCTGCTCATGTTCAGCTTTTCATCCACAAGTATGAAGAAGAGTAATAGGAACATGAGCTAACTCCCCACCTGTTCACATTATGCATTTCAGCAGTCTATTGGTGACAACTTGGGAGTGGATATTTTTTATCACATATCTTTTTCACCTCTCTTCAAAGTACTAACTTTGACGAGATGAGTGGGAAGATCACTCATCCATGATACACAGCTTGCAGTGCTTATTATTAGGTTTTTTTGTGGATTTCTTTTTAGGTAATGATGCTCAACATAAATTATTTTAAAATGACAAATTTTAGGTACATCTATGGCTAGAAGAGGAGAGCATCCCTTTCTGCATGTTAACACTGCCAATCTTCAGTGACTTACTTTCTCTTAAAGGCATTCCTGGCACCCAAGATAAAATACTAACTATTTGAATGGAAGATAATGTAGAGTAAACTGAGGTGAGCCAGAAGCTTCCTATCATTTTTATCTATTGGTAAATAGTCTTTTCTTTCTTTAACTTAGAAATATATAGTCAATAGATTTATTTACAAGAAAGATTTCTTGCAGCATACCTGGTACGAGAAGGTAGGAAAAGAAGATTCTTGATGACTTTCTGAAAAATCTTACTTTGTAGTGTCACAGGAAAATATCTAGGTGTTTTAGGGGCTGAGTTTCTCTTGCTCTCAGGACCAAATCTCCCAAGTGTGCAGAAAGCCTCAGCTCATAACAAGCAAATATATAGAAGGAAAATGCTCCTTAATGCTCTTAAAAAACAGATAGGTAGTATCACCTCTAGAATGCCTCAGAAAAGGCTTTGTTTCTCAATACTGAGAAAGACAGACCCCTAGAGCTGGGAACAGGTAGGCAGAGACTGCTTTGTGCTGAGTGGGCACTGAAATCCATCAAAACCAAATGTCTGCCCAAGAGCTGACTTCCCAAGTAGTAAAATATCTTCTCTGACCTTTCTATGAAATGAGATTCAAAAGGTATGGTACAAACCACTGAAGAGAGGACTATCATTTCTGTCTTTTTAATAGAGTCCTACTCCTAAAGGTAAATTTTCCTGGAACATGGGAAGTTGCTAAAAGTGGTACTCATTTTGCCTAAATCAGTTATGTCTCAGAAAGATCTCTACCACTCACTTACTCCACCTAGATTCAAAAGAGAAAAGCAAACTTCTGGTGGCCAGAAGTTTATCATCAGAAATATCTGTTCTGTTGTAGACATTAGTCTTTAGAAGGGCTTATCTTTCTCCACAGATTACAAATGGGGCCAAGTTATATCAACTGTATGAAAAGTTGTCCTCCCCATGCTAAACACACACCAGACATACACAGAAGTTCAGACATGTTGTACAGTATATTGAAAAATCTGTTGCATGGTCAGTGGAAGCCTGAATCCTGTGTCTTCTGCATCCAAAAGTAAAAAAAAATCAGTCCCAGGGAAGAAACACTTATACTCAGCTATCTTTGTACAAAGCTTGCTAAGAAATTATGCTTAGTGAATTATTTCTTACCTTGTAAAGAAATTGTGAACATTTGGGGGTTATTAAGTTTCACCACCCAAACAGAGGCCTGAGAATAATGATGAAAACTTAAAAATGACTGAATGGAAAGGCATAAAAACATGAAGACAAAAAGCGACCAACACACTCAACAGCCATTGAAACAGCTTTAAATTATACCCCTGGGAAATTTAGGGTTGGAACAGCCACAGAGACAAGCTGGCAAGAACTTGAAAAGTTCTTCTGCTCTTGAGGAAATGTCCTTCACTGACCACAGACCAGGAAAAGACTGCTTAAAAAAAATCCAGTGGAAGAAAACCAGTGATGACTGAATACATTAGTGCACTATGCTTCTCATAAGGGAAACATGGGATATTTCTAAGCTAAGTTATGAACTCAGCACCTTGAGCAGATATTGTCTGTGGCAAATCTAAACACCCTGGAATTCAAGCCTATCACTATTAATGATGTAAAATATCCCTATATATTTTGAAATATATTTAATAATTCATATCAACACTTCAACCTAAGCATCAGCAAAATTTCCATTCCATTCAGAAAATATCATGACTAAAAAAAAAAATTAAATTATTAGTTAAAAAATTACTGTACAGAGGCTGAAGGAGAGGGAGAATTTCCATTTGAAGACAACATTGTAGTAGGCACCACTCAGTTTCTATTTAGCACACATTCAATGAAATGATAATAAAAATGTTTTCATGCTCACACTTACCAACAATTTCACTCGGCTCTTTATTATAAAGTTTTTTGTTCCAGTAAAGAAGTCTGAGAAAAGGAAAGGAGACCAGAACAACAAGGCATATGCCAACAAACATGTGCCCTGTAAAGGCTGCAAAATCCAATCCCTGAAAATAAAATTGAAAAACGTAAATTAAAAATCAGTTATTTTCCTATATTACCTAGAGTGAAAAGTATTCAACTATATGTAGTTTAGCAATCGATAGTAAATATAAAGCAACAAATTAAGTTCCAAGTACAGCATATGTTGTATTTCATCTGTTTCAAGGAGATGAGCTATATCACAATTTAATTCAGAGAACAAAAAACAGCATTGTGAATTATGCTGAAATACATTTAGTGTTCTCGACACAGACAAAAAAAAAAACCCTAAACTGAGTCATTAACTTTCACTTTCATCACTTAAATCACTGTAAATTCCTTTTAAATCACACTGAATCACAGAAATAGCTAAATTTTAATGACCAGCTATTGTTTTAAGCTGATGATAATATAGATTTCTACAATAATTCTATCTGAAACAGGATTTTATCTGAATTCACTAAGATTATTCTACAATAAAAATATTCAATATCAATATCCTGTTTATTTTTCTGCCTGCTTAATAAATGGACACATTTCTTTACATTTTGCATAATGAAAACATTTAATGAAGGGGTTCTCAAAAAGGCTAGGCAGAATATATTAAAAATCTATTCCTTTAATCAATAGGAATGAATAGTGACTACCTGCCCTACAACTTTGAAGTTAGTCATGCTTTGAGTAGAAAGCTGGACTAGATGATCTCCAGCACCCCTTTCAAGTGAATTATTCCATTATCCCACATTACACACACACACACTGTGGTGGATCAAGGCTAGTCTTTGGGCTGGTATTTCTGAAATAGCCATGACTAGCCTGTCCACAAGTTTTCCATGCAGCTCCAAGTAGTCTGGTATTAAGGAACTGTCTCATATTCACAGAGTAGAGGTTGTCTGAACTGGTGATCCCAACAGAGCAGCTCTGTGATGCCTAGAAGAAAGTATGGTCCAAGCCCTGGATAGCTCAGGCTGTCCAAACTGAATTTTCAGAACATCCAGTGATTTCCCAGAGACTCTATGAAGTCATGGTATCTCCCTGTGCTACACCTCTATTTTTCTCTCTACGAAGAGAGAGGCTTGCCTTTTACCAAATACTTGAGTGCTATCTATGGACCCTTCTGTAATGCCATGACAAATTAAAAACAGCTATATTACCTCCTACTAAAAGGATTTACATCGAAATGATCCAGGGGAAATGTTACTGGTTCAAAAAAGAAAAAAAAAAAGTTTCTCTATTGCACCACAGGGCATAATAAAAAACAATCAACACAAGAAACTGATTAAAGTCATAAAGAACTTTCGCAGCCAGATAAAGATTAGTGCTCTTTTGCAAAAAAAAAACATAAAAAATCCATAGCTTGCAGATAGTTAAATAAATCTCAGACAGAAGTATGCAGACCCAGGATTAGAATTTAATCCTATGAAAAATACCAATTTCAGCTTCATGAGCTAAAGAAAATCATCCTTAGTTCCTATTTAACAGTAGATTCCTTACCTCTTCTATTCTCCAGCCACTAAAACATGAAACTATATAGCTGTTTATTTGCTGGCCTTTCATTATAAATTAAATGGTATGTATACATTATATATATATATACATTATATGTTAATTGAACTTGAATTTAAGGAAGTGGTTTATTGCAAACCAGTGCAAAGATTTACAGTCACTTGTTCCTGAGTTTTGATTATCCCACCAATTTCAGAGCAAAGGAATTGTGCTTTGTCACTGAAATGCCACAATGCAGGAGCTTCTCAAAAAAAAAACCCCAGCACAAGAAGAGTGCCTCTTGAAACCCACAAAACTAATTTCTCTAGGAAAAGGAAAATCACATCATAAACCTAGAAGGCCAACTAAAATGTTGAGGTTATGAAGGAGGTCTCAGATCTGACCATTAGCTGAAAGGAATTTAAATGAGATGGAGATCACAAAAAAGAAAAAAAAAACAACAGAAAAAACCAAAACAGGATTAACACAGCTTCATGACATAAGAACTGACATAGATAAGACTTTAAAATGATTTGGAGACACTATCACAAGAAGAAAAAAAATTTTCCACTTGATTTTTTCATCATCCTATCCAGGACCTTTCCCAAACTTTTCAAAGAGAGTAGCTGAAGTGAGATTCAGGATTAAGCTAAACTTCACAGTATCACCCTATTGATCTTTCTTGTCTCCAAGATCCCTGGGGAGAAAGAAAACCTGTTGCTCTGCTGCAACTGCAGAACAGCATTCCAATTCAGCTGAGGCAAATCGTTTTATAAGATGAAACATGCTTATTTCAGGTAAGAGCTTGCATGCCAGCATTGCCTGTTAAAGTGAAAGGTTGGATTAAATTCTCTTCCCATCCCTTGCTCCTGGCTTTCCTCCCTGCAGTGATCCACAAGAGCCAGTTTGTAAAAATGAAACCTGTTGACCACAAGCCTTAGACAACTCGTACCCTGTAGCCATAAGGAGGATGAGGACTAACATTTTTATGGCTCTTATCAGAAGGACTCATGGTGAAAACAGACCACGGGCCACTCTGATGCTTTCTCTGCATTGCACAGAATATCTTTCAGGGAAAGAGGGCACACAGAATATGCTTTCAGAGAAGGGAGAAGGCAGATTTCACACCAGACTTTGTCAGGTAGCTGTAGTAGTAGTCACACCAGTAGTCGACTGGTGAACCGGAGAACAGTAAGAGATTGGAGAAATTTAAGAGACTAGAGAGACTAAAAGAGTTTATATTGTACCACAGATTCAAACGATGCAGCAGAGGATACCTAGATGGTGACACAATAACTTCATCAGTTGCTCTTGCTCCCTTTTCCACACCCCAGGAAGGGCACACAACATCTCCACAGAGCCTGCATTCATACCCTTTGAGGCTATGGATAACACAGTTTGTCCCTCCTGAGTCCTCTGCACTGCTGGGGTCAGGATTCAGCACTGTAAAAACACATTGAAGGGCTCCACATGCCTGCTGCATACAACAAAATGTCATTTTCATAAAGATTTTCTTTTTCCTGCACTACAGACTGAAATAGAATTGACAGGCACAACAGGCAAGAAATACTTTTCTTTGAGGAGATTTCAATCCATCAGATAAATACAATACATGCTTCAAATGTCCCTTACTTGAGGCTATGTTGATTGTGTTAAACTTCACCCATTCCCCAGTTGACAGAAAACCTAACAATTTTGTTTTATCAAGACAACAGCCTAAAAATTCCACTGCCTCCAGATTCAGAGCCTAAACAGAGTGGGTATCTTTCCTTGGTTTATATTTTTAAATGCAAAGTCAAACATATCAATTTTATATTATGAGGAAGTATCATACAGTTTTCCTAAAATACTAATTTTCTGTCATCCTGATTATTTTATTTTTTTTTACTGCTTTTGGAGGTGTGACATTAACCTCTATTAATTCAGACCCTAACAGAGGAAATCTGCCATTTTAGAGCAAAGAGAAAGCAAAAGTTATAGCTAGGTGCAACAATTCAGGGAGCAACAAATACTGTGCTTCTAGACAGAATGTCCTTTACTTAATATTTTAAAATTGACAAAATGAGGAAGAGGAAGAGTAATTTATTATTTCTACACTGGATTAAACATCCCTTCTGACTGAGTGACAGATCTACATTGTCTCAGGAGGAACTGCTCGTGACGTTGCTGAGCCAGAAATCACTGATGATCCAACACAGTTACATGAAAATAATCCTTATCTGAGACACTGACAACCCCACTTCTTGTCTTGTAATATCCTCTTTAATGACTACTACATGCAGAGATGGGAAAAAGAATCTAAAATCAGACATAAGCCCATAAATTTTATTTCATATACCTTACTTAGGAATTATTTTTTTCTTGAGAAAAGGAATCAATGAAACATTGACAGAACGGGCAGGAGTTTTACAAATTGATTAAAAGTTTTAACAACCTTGTACCTAGCAAACTCAACAAAAATAGCCTAGAAAACTATAGGAATCATTTCACAGTCTGCCAGTACTTGAAATACCTTCATAGATTCATATATAGGATTTTTTCTCTTCCATTTTTCAAAATTGTCTACTTCTATTTATAAATTTTTGGTACCACAATTTTTCATTAAATATAACCAACTAATATTGCATCATGCTAAATTTCATCATGAAGGCTGAAAATCTCCAAAAGGCAGAACAGGATAACCCGAATGCTGTCCAATTTCCAGGGAATTCCTTTTACATAACAGGAACAACTCTGAGTGGGATGCCGAAAGCCCAAAATCCTCAGCAATCATTAGAGTAACAGTACAAGCTTTATCACATACCAACAGAGACAGTAAATAAGAGGATATAATCCAGTGGCTAGCACATACTAAAACTGTCTTTGCTCTTATCATTCCCTCTTTTAGACAGATTAAAGGTAGATACACTAGCACACACCATGTTCATACTATCATTTTGCTCTGGAGACCTATTCACCATCCATTCTCTAAAGATCTTCTAATCACAGCCTAAGCTTAGAGCACAAGCAACTTCTGATTTCAAAGGTATGACTGCAGATACTTGTGCAGTTCCCAAATATAGAGAACTTAGTGTTCAGACTTTCTGAAAGCAATGACCATTTCAAGCTGGTCATTGAATATGCTATTGTGCATATAAAACCAGAGTTCCCAAAGTCTGAAGCATGTAGCTCTTCAAGATAAAAGTACAAATTTGCTAACAATGGCCACTCAGTAGCAGTGCTCTGAAGGTAGTAAAAGATTTTTTAAAGTTTTGTATTTTGTATTCACTAAATGAGTTTTCCATTTGCTCTTTATGAAATCTCTTATTTTCCTTGCTTGATATCACAACATAAATGCAATTGTGAGAGGCTTTTTCCACCTCCAACTAGTTAAGAATAAGCAAGAGTACAACAAATCTTCTTCCCCTATTATGCAAATGTTCCACTGATTCCAGGCATGATGGTAGAGGGAAATGTCAGTATTATAAATTAACCACTGCTGCAAATTTGGCATCCATTTACATCTCGAGACAAATAAACAGACTTATCCCTACATTTCAATGAGTAAATTGTAACAAAAACCTTATTTATTCAAACATACTTTAAATAAAATATTCTTAATATGACATGAGTTTTCCCCAGAATCTAGGGAGAAAAATTTCTCCAGCACTACAGTAAAAAAATGGTAAAGCATTTCTAACACTATAACCCAATAACAGTACCCAAAATAACAAGCCTACTCTTCATCTTGTATTGATTTAAAAACCAGGGCTTCCTAAGAAACTGTAAATTTGCACAATATATTACTAGGCTGCTTTTAGAGATTGATGTGCAACAGTAAAAGTTCATAAAGATTGGTAAGAATGTCCTCCCAATAGCCCGTAATAAAAGAGAAAAAAGCGTCATCTGCATAGTGTAATACACTAACCGGCCTCCTGCAGAAATAACACTGAAAGAGAAGTACAAGAGGCTGTAGAGGAAAATTGACAATGACAATATCAAGAAGACAAAAATCCTTGAATGGCAAATATATCACCATAATGTTAACAGGAGGTAAAAGTTGGTTATTTTCTGTGGAAAATGTCATAATAGACACTATAAAAAATACTGCATGAGGTTCCGTTTCCAAAATGCCATTATTGCATTCAAGAACTTTTATATCAAACGCTTTTAAAAAACAAAAGAATAAATTTTACTTGGTACAAATACAGTAGACATCCCATACATTTTAGAGGCAGATTTGAAGCTGATCATATAACCATTCCTCACAGGAGCCTTTGCTAGAAGTAGTTTCAGAAACAAGATGATAATGTCTGTGTTTCTTCCTCTGGATAAAAGAGAGCAGGCTAGAGCAGGTGGACAAAATTATGAATCGAGCTATTATTTCAACAGTGCTGACTGTAAGAGGCCAGATGGTCCAGCTCCTTCCCCACCCTCACTCTTGATCCAGTTACTCCTCCCAGTGCTCTCACAGGCAAACCTCCTTTACAGGGTATGAGCCCTGAGCAGTGAGGACATAAGCCAGTCTGTGCCGCTCAGCCTCGGAGCCAAGGATAGGAATTTGACTCTCTTTCATATTTTTTATTTATATAGATATAATAAATGAGAATATAGGAAAGAAGAAGCGAAAGTCCCATGGTCCTGTGTTGAATTGTACTATTTTGTTACATCCTGATTTCCATGATGCAAAAGAAAAGGTCTGAAAACAATCTGGAGTGAAAAAGTTTGGAAAATTTTTGTGGTTGTTCAGCTACAGAATTTGCTATGTCACATTTGCTAGGGTATTTATCTGAGTCCTGCTAAAATCATCAATATCTCATACAAGAGCAATGTAAAATTGTTTCTTTTCAATGTGATTGCTTCATTGCTTCCCGTGTTTATAGCCACTTCTAAAGGTTCTACAGAGATTATGAGTTTCTGAGTATTTAGGAAAGTGACCTGCATGGCAGGTGCTAATTATTCTCTTTTCAAAAAGAAGGTTTAAATAGTTGCACAGATTTCTTATTTTAAAATGTAAAATTTAGCTATCAAATCCTCTGTCATGAATATTATAGACAAATATTATCAAATATTACAGACATTAATATTATCATCCAAACAAACTAATTGAAGCACATTTCAAATTTTTTGAAGGTAAACATTTGATTTATTAAATACTATGAACTTTCAAAGATGTTTTCCAACCTGGACAGTACTTAATTAATTTGAGTGTAATCAGTTAATTAGAAGACATCCTTTTTTGGTATGGCAGTAGAAATATAATGGACTCAAAAAAAAAAAAATTCCATAATTTTATACTACAATTCCCTCATCCACTTGCACAGGTATTTTCACACTGGTCCATACACTACATAGAATTCCTTTAATTTTTAAATTTTTTTTTATGACACCTGGTCAATCCATAAAAACCATGCCTGGTGTCCCTGCAGGCTTGCTTATTACATTAGTGCCCCTTAAATTGTGCTGCTTGTTGGGGATGGTGCAGCGGCAGAGTAAAGCTGCCTTGTCCCATGAGTGGCTGCCCCTTGAATCCTGAGCAGATGTCTTCACTGCTGCCCTCAGCGCACCAGAGATGGGTGATGCACCAAAGGATACCAGGGACGACAGTGCCAGAGGCAGAAGTGGGTCTTGGTGCCTTCCTTTTCAGGGGTAGCAGGGATAGCTAAAAGCATGGAAAATTCACATCTGGAAGCTGAAAGGTACAAACGTGAACACCCGCCAGCAGTGGCTCTGCTCATCCTCAGGGCAGAGGAGGCCATATGGGTGGGACAAAAAGGTGGGAACTGGGACAGTCCTGCTGGCAGGTGTCTGGAGTCCTGCAGTCCCATCCAGCACCAGCCACCATAGCCTTCCCTCTGGCATCAGCCACCCAGTGAAATTAAGCGAAAGGGGTTTTATCCGTAAATAGAAGAGTCAAGTGTTGGAAGTTAAAATCTGTCATTGCCGCCTGGGAATACCACAGTGTTGGCAGGAGGTGGGAGCCAGCTGCAGCTCTCCTCTCTCTCAACATGACAGAAAAAGTGGATTTTGTTCTGTTTATGTGGCTGTCTAAGGGAAGAGAAGGTTCAACACCACATTAAGTCAACATCAGTACTTAATTTTAGTAGCCAAACAGCTTGCAGTACATACCTCCTTTCTCAGCTCCTCCTTTGAAACAATAATCACATTTGGAGGATCCCCAACAGCTGTGGCAGCCCCCCCAATATTTGTGAAGATTACTTCTGCAATCAGGACATGCCTAGGATCAAGATTAAGTACTTCGCAGAGCCTGTGGTATAAAGAGAATGAAATTAACCTCCTACCCTATCACTAAATTATTGGTACTATCATTAAATTACCTTAAATCTTAAAATTCATAAAGTGTACTAAATACAGCCATTTCACTGAAAAATTGCAGGATTTTAAACATAATATTTATTTGTATGTATCTGTATTGTTTTACTTACTGTTTAAGTTTTAATTGTGCTACGTTATATGTGGTACAGTAATTATAACAATATAAATGCAAAAAAAATAGGTTTTTTTACTTTTATAATGCAATAGTTAGTGGTAACAAAATTAAGGTTTTTTTTTAAAAAAAACACTTTACTTACAGTAATTAATTATTACAAAAGTTGGACTACACAGAAAATAACATTTCAAATTTTCAAGATCTTACAACTTTTTTAACCACAGTCCCCAGGCTACACTAACCTATGGAAAACTTTTCTGGGGAGTCACATGCTCTGCGCTCAGCATCAGTTGTTAACTTTCATGTGGGGAGCAGTAGTAGAAGATTGTGCAGGCAACCTATTAGCCATGAATCATCTATTAGAGACCTCAGCTTTCAGCCTACATTTATCTGGATTATTCTGTTCCTATTTATTTTTCCCCTTCTCTAAAGCTTGACCATGAGTATTTCTACTTGTAATGCAACAAGAGCACAAAATACACATTCCTCATAATCAAACAAATCTCAGAATGTTGTTTTAGAAATTCAAAAATATTAAATGCTTCTTTAAGTAAAGTTTCTTTCTTAAGAAACGAAATACTTCTTTAATAAGAAAAACTAAAATGCTTCTTTAATAAGGAGCATCTTAAAGTGCTGTGGCAAATACTGGGATTGACTCAGTAACCTCATGATCCATTCAACTCAGAGCCCACTTACACACAGTAATCTTCACACAGATTACTTCAACTTGCACAAATTACATTGACACACAGATTCGCACAATCCGCTCATTTCTGAAGTGCCCGTTTGACTTTAAACTTGTGCCATGGTATTAAAGGCTGAAAGTTAAGGTCACACCTAAGCTCTTTGCAATGAGAAACGACTGCTTTTCTGTTCCTGGCTCATCAAAATGTTGCTCCAGTGTGTACAGTTGGAGTCCACGCTTAAATTATTGCCCCCTCTAACTAACATAGGAGAGGGGGGAAGACTGGGCAGCAAGAATGCTTTCTTGGGATTGCTTTGCTGTAGTGCCGTCACACATTTCCCTGAACGAAGAGTTGAGCTTTACTGTTCAGTCTAAGTCTCTATTATTAAAACATATATTTCAAAGAGAAAAGGGTGTATTGCACAAAAGCTTAACTTGATATACTTCCACTGTCACTAAGTCAATTGAAAACTCAGAAAAAACAGTCAGATGACACGTATGTCAGCACATAAATACTCCAGAACAAAAATAACTGTGCAAAAACACACTATTTCCCCAAGGGCATAAAATCATGCTGTTTAAGGGTACTTTGTAGTACAACCAGCCCAGTTGTACCAGTTGTGGTACAAGATCATAATTTTACTTGTAATTTTAACTTCATCACTCCTTGATTTCTAAATGTTTCAAAACAGAACCTTAACTTTTCTTTAGTGATTCATTCTTGTTGATGGGTCTAGTGACAGCTTGAGGAAAGAACCTCTGATGTACACCAAGAAAGGCCAACTCCAAAGTATAAAACTATCAGAATGTGTTACCTATACGGTAGTATCAAACTTGTTCAGTTTACTTACCCTAGGTATATAATTTCTCATGTGAACAACAGTTAGCCTTTTCAAGTTCCCAATAACAAAGTATCTTGAAAATAAACTATAGCTAAAAATGGGTAGTTATTAAATTTTTCTATCAGCTTACTACAAAATGCAGAGAGAAAAAAGTATCGTGTTTTACGCCTTATTCATGGAAACATAAATCCTTATATTCATAGAGTCAGTAGTATTTTTTGCAAGCTTTATCTCCATGGCAATGACAGCGCAGTGCAACATAGTGAAGCTGTAGACAAAGGCTGAAAACAATGGCAGTAAGACAAAAACAAAAGTGACCCCCAGCATGAAGCCTTTAGAAATAGGCAATTATTTGCTTTTACTAGGAGAAATAAAATTTTGTTTTAACTCTGATAGTAATTCAAATACAAATGTTCCCCACATACCGAGTTTCCCCTTCCTCACTGTTACAAACTCATTTAGTATAATACTGAAGTATTTAGTATTTACCAAGTATTCAGTATTTACTATAAAAGTCCAGTACCTAAAGGGTGGCAATAAAGGCAGAGGCTCTCTCTTCACCAGGAACCACAAGGAGAAGACAAGGGGCAACAAATACAAGTTAAACCAGGAGAGATTTCACAAGAAAAAAAAATTTCTATGTTGAGAACAACTAACCACTGGAACAACCTCCCCAGGGATGTGGTAGAGTCCCTCTCACTCAAGGATTTCAAGATACGATTGAACAGGGTGCTACATGATCTCATCTAGGCTCCCTTTCCCATGAAAGGTTGAACCAGATGTTCTTTTGAGGTCCCTTCCAACCAGGGCTATTCTGCAATTCTTTGAAAATAGAATAAATGTTACAGTAGCTCTGCCTGGGAACAGTAGTTCATAATGCATTGATGTCTGGATTTCAATCTATTCACAACTACAGTTAATTCAAAATATTCTGCCACACATCTACAGAAAGCAGGTGTTTAATAGTTTCAGTGTTGTTTACTGCTAGAGGTGAAATTATTGATTGGAGTAAGGCAAACTGATTCCTTCAAAATATAATCGGACAGAAGACAAATGGAGCTTTCATTCACCAGCTATTTCCCAATCAAGAATAAATTCCACTAGCAAAATCTTTTTTTAATGCTTTACGCTAGGTTTTAAAATGGGAGCATGTCTTAATAGAATTTTGTGTACTTTAATGTGCTAATGACTGCAAACATTACAGCATATCACTCAGGATCATTTTAAAAACACATTATATCTTTCTGAAACTATACTGGATTAACCATATTTGCCTGCTCAGACACAAGTTAAATTCAGAATAAAAAGTGATTTATAATCACACATTGATTAAATGCAGTTGCAAACTGTGTGCTACTAATTTACAAAATTCAAAGTAATTAAATTCTCTGTTTTCTATTAAAAGTTATGAATATCTAATCTCAAACTGTGGAATTAACCAGTGACTGTATGAATGCGATGATCACCAGCAGGAAGAAAATTCAGAGACTCCTATTCTGAAAAAAAAAATTTTAGTTGAAATTTGGAGATGTTTAAAATGTATTTGTCACTAGCATAAGAAGAGCTAACAACTTTACTGAAATATAAATTACTATCTAAAATTGTATACAGATATTATCCTGTAAAGTACAAGGCAGCTTTAATTAAAAAATGCTCGCTGCTTACAGCAGCTTACATTTCATCTATTAGGGAGCATTTGGTGCAATATGCTATTGCAGTTAGATATGGAGACAAACCAGAACAGTCAGCTGCCAAGGCTGTATAACAGGCTTCAGATACGTGCTCGCTATTAACGCAAAGGGAAAAGACAACTGATCCCTTTGAAAACAGGATTCTCTACCTTACTACAATAGGAGCATTTGAAATTTCAATTTCCATTTAGATGATCAAAAAAAGTCCAAACAAGCATTTTGCACAAATGTCTACTGCTGATTGCTGGCTATAAAAGAGTAAGTCCAAAACCATAACAATAAAGTACCTTATGGTTACTGGAGTAAAGAGCAGCATAGTGGTAACATTGTCCAAAAACGCAGAAAGAATTGCAGCAAAGAGGCACAGAAACGTAATCATGGCCCACACCTTCCCTCTAGAGAATCGATAAGCCTAATAAAACCAAAAAAGCAGAAACAAAATTAAGGGACTAGGTCACTCCAGTTCAGTTTTCAAAAAATGAAAGATAAAACAATTTCAAGAAAGATGAGGCAACAGCAAGCTCAGAGCACTTACTACTTCATGCATCTCCAACAGCACCTTCTCCACTATTAATTAATTTAGCAAGAAAAATTTGCTAAATTCATGGAAGTGGGCAACCATTTCCATCATGCAGAGGAAGAAACAAGTCTGAAGAGACACCACGCTCTGCTGCCAGGCACAAGGTAGGTCTGTGGCAGGAGCAGGGCTGAGCATCCACCTTCTGCCTGCATGCCCAGGTAGGATAACGAAGTTCAGATTTCTGACCCCCTCCGCACACTGGGACATCTTCACTATTCTCAGAGCAGCACTGACAGGACTACGCAGTCTGGGCACCTGCGTAGGAAGGGCTTGTGTCCCCCCATTTTTTGTTTAGGGGTTCTGTGTTTATAACAGTCCTCCTTAGGCCTTTTGTTTTCTCAAGAAAATTAAGATTTGCAGCAGGTGAAGGAATCCCTCACCACAGGCAATCCTTGGTCTACAACCAATCCATCAGAATTATCCTTTTCATATAATCTTTAGTTCTGCTACTGTGCAAAGATCTGGGGCCATTTTTCATGTGTGATCGTAAAGCTAATGAAACTCCCATACTTCCTCTCTCCCACTGCCAGGCATAAATACAGATTTCAGTTACAGCAGAACTGCAGTCCTGGGAGAGTCAGTGGAATAACTCAGCTTTATATTGTCCATATGCTTTCTTCCTGTAGAAACAGAATTGCCTTAAGGGCTTCTTTTCATCCCTAAGAGATTTTTCAAAATTACAAGTTGACCACTGTCATTTCTAATGTGGTAAATATGCATTGATCTAAGAAAGGTTCTTCAAAGAGAGTGATAACTTGATTAACAATAATAATCAAGAGTACCAAAATAAGCCTACCTTTACTGCACAATAGTCAAAGAATCCAGTCTCTGAAAATATCGCCACCAAAACCATCTACCAAAAGATGAAGAAAAAGATAATAGCTTGCAACTGAATTATTACACAAAAACAATGCCATGTAGTTAATGATATTGACAAAAGTCTTTATATGACACAGCTTTGAGAATCTGATCACATTCATATCAGGATACCTGCTACAGCTGCCAACAGCTGCTCTCTTGTTAATGCATCATACGGCAAAATATAGTTCTTAACATAAACAGTCTGTAAATGACATACTAGCCCGGTTGAATTTTATTTGTAGTGACTAAGTGGGCATCATAATTAAGTATTTGATGTATCTATCTGCCTTATGTCATTAATCAAGAAAAGCCAATAAGCGTGTTTGCTTTTTGCAGTAATGCTCTACAGAGTGCAGAAGATAACAGCTCCAAGAATTACTTCTATTTTCACACATTTCTGGGAGGTTTCGTATCCTTCCATCTTTGCTCCTAATAGATATTTTCTTTTTGCTTTTTTTTGCTATGGGAAATGTGGGGACCAGGGAGCAGTGTCAGGAAATAAGAAAAGCTTAGAATGGCAAGAGATAATTGTAATTTTGTCTCTCTCTATTGCATATTTTTTGTTACAGTTTAATAACACTTGGAAAACTCTTTTTACCATAAATAGCTCTGTGTAAAGTGATTAAAATAATGTATTATAATAATCTAATCAGATATTTCTCCTCCATTTCTGGTCTGCTTTTTTTGGCTCCAAACATAGCACTGAATAAGGCAATCACTTTTCTAGCAGAGTGTGTTTGAGGAAGGTTTGAGAAAAACAAATTATTAAGATAAATGAAGGTGGTAATACTTGGCACTTAAACAGGTCTTTCCATTTATAGGCCTCAAGGATGTTTTTAGTATGTTATCAACACAATTTTGCAAATTTAAAAAAAAAAACAAAAAAAAACAAAAAAACCAAACCAAAACAAAACAAAAAAAACAGAAAAGGCTCAACATTTTCAAATGGCTCCTTCAGAGGTCTGACCATCCTTCTTTTTGATAAATCCCCTAAGGCCCAAATTTTCATCATAACATCTCAGTAAAGTAAAAATAGCTAAATGTTTCAAAAGGAAACATCTCTATATTGAATGTTACCATTCCAAACAGCAGCGCCAGTGTCTCATAATCAATCCACTCCACCACTTTGACCATACTTGGCCTCTGTAATCAAAAAATACAATTACCAGTGAATGCCACGAAACACCTAACTTGTGATTAGCTATGAAATATAAACTCCACTTAATTGATGAACCATTTAAATAAGCTATAATGGAAATTAATGTGTTCCTACAAGGTATACAAAATGGATTCTTTATTATCACCATTACTACTATTATTATCATTATTATTATTAATTCAAAGGACTGCAGGCATCCTAAGTGGATCATTATTAAAAGCCTGCATTAGGCTATTGGTTTGTGTAGTTGCTTCTTAGGTAACGTTACAGAAATAAAAAGACAGCCAACTTATATCATACACCCCGGTTTCATTTTTGGTAAGAGAACAAAGCATACAGCTCCACCTGTGAACAAACTAGAGGGAATTTAAAAGAACAGAGAAATGATGTGGTGACCAGTTATGAGAAAAACAGAGAAAATCAATCAGAGGTTTCACTAAATAGCAACTAAGAGTAAGCAGGGGGGAAATAAAAGGATTGAAAGGTGTAAGTGTGAGGTGTAATTATTTAGGGTAGTACAAGGCAATGTATTTCCATTTGGGTTTGCTTGGTAACCTAACATTAGGGAAAATAACACTGTTAAAGTAACTCTGGATTAAGCTGAAAATAGTTGTATGCAGCTTCCTGCAAATCAGAACAAAATAGCATCAACTGACATTTTTCTACTCTTCTTGTCTATAGCTTGGGCTCACTAGTTCTCCCAATATGCTTCCCCATTTCTGTTTCTTACAAAACACTGCTGTGCCATGTGCCCAATGACAACAGGGCACACACTAAAGTTTATGATATTGTCACGGCCAGGCAAAGGGGAGCAAGCACACCGACACGATGTAGGATCATACAAAGCTCCGTTTATTGTCATCAGAAGGCTTGTTTTTATACTTTCATAAGTTCCTTACACGCAATCCTACATTTTCTAATTGGTCATCCAGAAGGCGAG